>CATIWF010001056.1:0-36034 GCA_949630135.1 Balakata baccata | reverse complement strand
AGAAAATTAAAGAGTTTAATTTTCTTCTCATATGAACATACACCATTGCTAGCACTTTGAGGTATGTTCAAGCCATCTCCCTAGTGGTTTCATCCTCTCATCTTCGCGTGGATATTGTTAGAGACAATCCAAGATTGAATTGTTGTGATTTGCAACAACCTAACAAGGTGAGAAATTGAAGAAAAATCAAGAAATTATAAAGGTATAAATTATGAATTTTCTTTGGTTAAATTAGTTTTAATTGGCACATGTATAATCCTTTGATTCGGGTTTTGAAAATTTTTATTTTCCGCTGCATTATATGTATATGATACATGATCAAAACCCATTAGGATAATCGTAAGCTTTCATTTATGAAAGAATAGGTTTTATGTTATTTCATATCTTATATGGAACAACATCAACTGACTGATAAGGTATTATATTTAGCACATAAACATAATCGCATGTGCATGACCATAAAAAGGGACTTTAAGGAATTTTAAAACTTATTATGTACCTCACCATGTCTAACACGGTTTGGTTACTCCTTTTAGCCACATCATTATGCTATGGCATATAAGATACGGTTCATTTAGATAAAATCTTATTATCTATTATATGACATTGAAACATTTAGCCTAAGTATTATTTCACTTTGATCTAATCAAAGTTTCATAATACTTTTACTGAATTGTTCCTCTACTTCATTTTGAATTCTTTGAACATTTCAAATGTTTCAAATTCGTTTGTATCTCACCATATACAAATACCCGAATTATGAGTGATCATAATTAAGGTAATGAAGTAGACAAAACCATTTATGGCATGCATAAATATTGGTCCACATACATCTATATGTACAAGGTCCATCAGTCCATTTGCATGTTCATCCTTTTTCACTAAAAAGTGATTTTGTTAACTTGCTTAGAAAATGAGATTCACATGTGTCATATGATTCACAATCAAATGACCCAAAGTTACTATAATTCATCATGTGATTCTCTTTTATATGTTCGAGTTGACAATGCTATAATTTATGGTTTTAGGTCATGAACCCTGTAAATTTAATATTGAGGATAGAATCAAGCACTTCAAAATCATGAACTCTATTGCATAATGTTTTAGTTTCATAAGGAATATCATTTGACCATATAGAACAACAATTGTTCTTAATAGTCAAATGAAGAACTTTTGTTTAACTATTAAACAAAATTATATTCTTTATTTATAAACTAAAATAAAATTACAATTGTTTAAACTTTTAAACAAGCTTTCTAGAGAGTGTTGAAACTTAAGCCTCTATAGCTATTGCATCAACTATTGCTATATGGCTAATGTGCACAATTTCATCTCTCTTTAAGCTTTTTATTGTTTCTTTGGTCTTGCATATTTTGCATATGTGAGACCTACATGCAATATCTAATACCCATATGTTATTATAAGAAACAATGTTATTCTCTTTATTAAATTTACTTGAAGTATAAGGTGTATCTATATGCCTTCTCTTCTACTTCTTGAAAAACTCAAAATAAGCTTTGTTATTCCATTTCCATTTTTCAACTCTTGCTATAATGGAAGTACCTTTTAAGATGTCTCTCTACTTTTTCCTTTATCTATAATGCACGTTACATTTTACATCTCCCTTTTATCATCTTGGAGTGGTTGAGCAATTTAGATATCTCATATCACTCAATGTGAGCTTGCTCATTGGCCATCTCTCTAAGATGATACATAATGGTTTTGCATCCATTTCTATTATGCTTTTGAAGTTTGAACAACTTAGGACCAATCCATTGTTATCCAATTACTTATATGCAAATTGTTCGTAATACTTTGCATCTCAAGCATTAAGGGAAGGAAAATAGTTATTCCGAGACTTTGGCAAGCTTTTAGATTTGAGAACCATTCTCAAATTTATGCTAGTCAAGGAAGTTTAGGTTAGTCAAAATGTATGACTCATGATTATGCTTTGATTCACATTCAATGATATGATTCTAACAACTTAGATGCAAAGATCGATATTATAGAAGTATGTACATGAATGAATGCATGATATTAGGTTTTTAATAAAATGCATTATGACTCCCACTATTTTATTACGAGTCTATAGCCCTCACTATAAACCCGAGAGAACCTATATGGAAGTTCTCCTAGTGGGTCGATATCCAATTTACTAAGAATGACCTTGAGGCAACTCAACAAACCATCCTTAGTTTAGCTGGTAGGTATCTGATCCATACCAATTGCATATCCATGTAACTATCGAATCTTGTGCTATCAACTAATTGATATGTGCACACATATTGGGCTATCAACTCTTAATATGTGCATATCTCATGTACACTTACCCAACTTCGCCTCCAATACTCATCGACCTTGGCGCAAATCCAACAAATCAATGACATTGGTAAGTCAACCCATTAATTATGAAATTTAATTTCAAAGGTTCGAACATATTCTTATAGAGTGAGCTTGAGGCAACTCAACAACTCTAACTCTAGAAGAACTCTGGTTCTTCTCACATTAATGGAAGGCGTAAGACATAATTGTTTATTTAGCGAGGGATTTTGTTAATTTAGTCTCGTCATGTTATTATCGCATGCTTTTATATATTATACATTCATCACATGGATTTATAAAGATAGTTACATTAACTATATGGCATGATTATGAACATACTAAAGTCAATCTCTTGAGCCAAGGATAGATTGACTATGTCTTACCTAGGTATATGCATAAATTACAACCTAAAAATAGAAATCAAATTCCTATTTCTAAGTCTTCTTATTTATGGCACCATCTCCTTTGCTTCTTGCTCCTTTGCATCTCTATTCTATCCTAATCCTATGTAATTTAATTACATATTTCAAAAATAGAAAACCTCAATTTACATTTGAGGGGAGTAAAATGAGAAAAGAAATACATGAGAAAGAAAATAGAGATAGGAACACACATGCCCTATTTGCCATAAAACAAAATTCATACATGCTCAATCACATTGGGCCTAAGTCTATAATCATCCATCATACCTTTCTATACACCCCTAGCATGCATTCTCTAATGCCTAAAATAAAATAAAATAAAATAGGTAGTGATAATTTTGGATTGCAAATTTGAAAGTTGATTCAACACTTGAATTAAAATTGTCTATTTTGTTGTTTCGGTCAATTTAATTTTGTATGTCATTTTAATGTGGAATTTAATAATTAATCAAAAATTAAATTTCATATTTCCAGAATTAATTCAAAATTAATTCACCTTAAAATCAAATTATTATAATGTCAAAAATTAAACAATTTAATTTTAACATACATGCTACTTTCTAGTCATACTAGATATACCATTTGCTCAACTTAAGTTAATTTAAAATTAAATTCCAAAAATTTCCAAAATTTCCAGAACCTTAAACCATCATTCTAAGCATCTTTAGATCAGCTCAAGTCTATCAAAATAATTTTAGCACAAGCCAAAATCATCAAGACAAACAAACCAATACATAAGACGCTCAAAATGACCCATTTACCGTTTAGATTTAGTTTGGAAATTTAAATTCAGACAAATTGATTTTTGCATACATCTAACATCAAAATAACATATTTTTATTCATATAAAAATTATTTCAAGGTGCTGGAAATGAAATATTCATATACAAAAAAAATCAAACAAAATAGCCCCGTCGGGTACTCTTAACAAACTCATTTTGGTGTTTGTTTGAAAAATTAATTAAAACAATTTTTAATTAATTATTAGACACTTCCAGAGGCTTAAACACATTCTTAATATGTCTAACTAATTTTTCTATAATCAAATTACATGAAAAATATGAACAGACCCAACAATTAATCCAAACAACATCACATGTTCATCAACAATGCAATTTTCAGCAATATTGTAATAAATTCGAAATTAATTATTTGAATCATATTCAAACAATTTTTAAATCAATATAATCATCCTCAATCATCTCATGATCAGATCATAGAAGGAAAAATATATAAAACAAATTTTACAAATTAATTTCAATTTTACAAACTAAAAGAACCAATGCAATCCAATTGCATCTTAAATTAAAATTAATTTTAATGGGTACAAGGGGGCGCTGATACTAATGATGAGTTTTAAGCATGTATTACATATATATTACGAGCGGAAAATAAAAAAATTTCAAAATCCGAATCAAAGGATTATACATGTGCCAATCAAAACTAATTTAACCAAGGAAAATTCAGAATTTATACTTTTATAATTTCATGATTTTTCTTCAACTTCTCACCTTGTTGGGTTGTAGCAAACCATAACAATCCAATCTTGGATTGTCTCTAACAATATTCACAAGAAGAAGAAAGAATGAAACCACTAGGGAGATGACTTGAACATACCTCAAAGTGCTAGCAATGAGAATGTTCCTTTGAGAGGAAAAATTAAACTCTTTAATTTTTCTTGTTGTCTCCAAAAAATTTTCCTTGTCTATTTTCTATCTTTTAGGGTCTTTTAGATCTGAAAGAGAATAAGAAAAATAGATCCAAATTGAAGAGAGGAGAAAAATGAGAGGTTATGAATAGTAATTAGGTTTAATGGCCATTTAGACCACTTAAATGGCAAATGTGGGCAACTGTGCACTAACGCGCATAGCAGCCCGCTTGGGCCTGCCTGGCAGGCCAGCGGACCCGTCAATCTCCCCTAGCAATTTTTCCCCTCGATCTTATCGCGAACCGACTCGAAATAATTCTTTCATATTTTGGATCTCATCCAAAGCCATTTTACTCATTTTTTACATCTCCAAAGCGTGTGACCCATTAGGTTCCTGATTATGTTGGCCACTTAAATTATCAAATAATTTAAGCAAATCATGAGCAGTATCTAGCAACACATCATGATTCCCAATTGACTGGAAAGTCAGTAGTTTGACTACGAACCTTTCCATAGACAATAATATGTGCAATTCGTCCTTTCACCATTCTATACCCCACTCAATTCAAAGCATGGACTATGTGTCAGCTCCCGCTAAACTGACTACGTCACACCTAGCCCAAGTGATGTTAGATCTCGTCCTTGGGACTCATTACTCCATTAGACATGTCACTGAAGACCATCTTCAGGACATTTCCACTCTGGCCAGAGATTCCCGAGTAATGATCCCGACAAGAGGCCGTGGGCATACTCTCCCTCTATCAGGAGCGGTGAATCCTCTGTTGGTTACCCATTTACCTTCAAATACCTCAAGCTGTACCCAATCACTACCCTTTGAGCGACCTCTATGAGGCAACAAGGAATGGAGTCAAAGCATAGAATCAGTATCCAAGATATCCTTGAGTACCTCAAGTGTAAGGATACATGCACCATTGCTATGATGAGACTATCATTAACATTTGAATAGATAATCCATATGATTGTCTCATAGCAGGTCATCTAATGTACTTGACTACTCTTAGCAAGATCCATATGTTAACATTGAACATCTCATGCTCACAACATATGAGATCTACTGCTTGATCTAATCAAGGAATATAACATGTGCTAATCTATCCGGATCAACAATGTCCCGTCTTGTTGATCTTATGACTAGGGATAATTTAGATACTAATATAATTACACATAATAGGAATCTCATTATCATGATCCCAACATGATTTCCTTCATGCTATGTTTCATATCATAGACTTTCATTAATCAATTTAAGATCTATATCAATTCATATACAAATGAACACAAATATAATGAAAGAATGTCTTTATGAATGTATACACTAAGTGCCCGAGGCAATTGCCTTTTGGGCACATCTCTAACATTTACTACATTTCAAGCCTTATTAATATTTCATTGATGTCAATCAATGTCTTTCATGGCTAACTAATGTTAGCTAGCTTGCCATTACACTTCTTTAATATACCACTATGTTTTTAAGTAGCTTAACATATTACCCGTTTACTCACATTTATGTTCCAATATACTCATTTTATCATTAATTCAACTATCGGTCATTAACCCCTCCTTTTCTCATTATGGTTTTCTAGGTGTATTTCACCTACCAAAACCATATTATTCTATTTTGGTTTGTAACGCCCTACCTAAGTGCACGTGTGACCATTGTCATGCTTGGGCATGCTCTACTCCTCCCCATCACATGTGCCTACGCTGGGCATTGGCGATGTTGGCCCTTTGCGTGCGTGACAACGGTCTCATGCCTGTGCGACTGATTTGATCCTTGCATAATTACATCTTTAGTCCCTATTTACTATTCTAGTGTATTGTTCGTCATCTTCTTCAAGTATTTTCTCAACCCAAATTTTACAATATTTCATGCCTTTTAATCATGAATAAGCCATTATAATCATCAACTCATAATCAAGAACTACAACCACTACATATAAATCTTAGTTGATAGCTTCATAGTAAATATCAACAATTCCAATTCAACATTCAATAAAAATAATCAATCATACAAATTAAATGTCGAATCTTTATGATTATATGTATAGACCTAAATCCAATGGGGCCTCAAATGCATATCCTATTGACCTCCCTCGATTTGGTGGGTATCCCCACCTTTCGTATTGTTTCCTAACACGAGAAAGATGTATAGAACAATCAATAGTGGATTAAAATTATGTTCTTCCATAGCAAAAATATTATCTCACTGTGGAACCCAAACTCTAACATCTTAATATGTGGAAAAGCCAAAACACTTACTGCTAGATTAACTAATAATCGAGTATTGTTGAAACCTCAAAAAAATTGATTAAATCTTGTCTCAATATTGTTCATTATCAGAGTTTTAGTGTTTACAAGTGAGAAGAATGAAAGAGAGAGAGGGAGTGTTTCGGTGTTTCACTGTGCAGCTAGGTTTGCAGAGAATAAATAAAAACGAAGAATAAAACATGAATTAAATAGGTATGGGCACTACACAGATGTGCAACTCCCAACACAAGTGTACCGTTTGTGCAGACCCATCCATATATTTTTTTAGCTCTTTTAAATTATTTTTAACCCGATTTAATAATTGTCACCTCCTATGTGCATCATATAATTCCATGTTATAGGTTTACCCTAAGTCAACCTAGAACTTGAAACCTTAAACTCTTAATTAATAACACATGGATATTAGATACTGCACGTAGGTCTCATATCTGCTAGATATGTAAGACCTAAGAAACAATAAAAAGCTTAAGAAATGAGAGTCAAAACTATGCACATTGGTCATATAGCAACAGTTGCTGCAATAGCTATAGAGGCTTAAGTTTCAACACTCTTTAGTAGGCTTACTTAAAGGTTTAAAGAATTGCAATTATGTTTTAGTTTATGAATAAAGAATATACTTTTGTTTCGTAGCTGAACAAAAATTTTTTTCCTTTGACTATTCAGAACAATTGTTGTTCCATGTGGTCAATTGATATTCCTTATAAAACTAAAACATTATGCAGTAGAGTTTATAATCTTGAAATGCTTGATTCTATCCTCAATATTAAATTTAAAGAGTTAATGACCAGAAACCATATATTATGGCATTGTCAACTTGGGCATATAAAAGAGAATCACATGATGAGTTATGACAACTTGAGGTCATTTGATTGTTAATCATGTGACACATGTGAATCTCATTTACTAAGCAAGTTAACAAAATCATTTTTTAGTAAAAAAGGAAGAATATGCAAAAGGACTGATGGACCTTGTACATATAGATGTATGTGGACCAATGTTCATGCATACCATAAATGGTTTTATCTACTTCATTACCTTAATTATGATCGCTCATAATTCGAGTATTTGTATATGGTGAGATACAAATTTGAAACCTTTGAAATGTTCAAAGAATTCAAAAATAAAGTAGAGGAACAATTTAGCAAAAGTATTAAGACACTTAGATTAGATCAAAGTGAAATAATACTTAAGCTAAATGTTTTAATGTCATTTAAGAGATAACAAGATTTTATCTGAATGAATCATATCTTATATGCCATAGCATAATGATGTGGTTAAAAGGAGTAGCTGAACCTTGTTAGACATGGTGAGGTACATAATAAGCTTTTAAAATTCCTTAAATTTCCTTTTATGGTCATGCATAAGGGATTATGTTTATATGATAAACATAATATGTATCAATCAGTTGATGTTGTTTCATATAAGATAGGAAATACCATAAAGCCTATTCTTTCATAAATGAAAGTTTAGGATTATTTTACTTAAGAGAAGTAAATAATGTTGGATTAGTTAAAAGCTCAATTTAACCTTATGTCTATAAGTGGGATATCCAATGAGAGTCATTTGGTTATCAGTTTTATCATTGTTTGAAGCAAAAGGTGTATGTTTCAAACAATGCTATCTTCCAAGAAAAGAGTTTCTTCTATAATAAGATAGTGGGAGCAAGAATGAACTTAATAAAATTCAAATATATACTCAAGTAGACACAAATCCATTGACAAAGAATAAGACCTTACGAAACACAAAAGCTTTATAAGTAAAGTAGAATATGGGTTATTCCTAAGAGAAATCGATCTCTTATAAGTGAACAAAAGGTCATATTGGTCATGGAGGATGATGAGCCCACTACTTATGAAGAGACTCTAAAGAGTTCAGAATATGACTAATGGCCATGAGCCATAAGTCGATACGGATTCCATATTTATAAACCAAGAAAGGACTTTGGTTGACCCACCTAATGGGACAAAGCCCCATTAGATACAAATGGGTCTTTAAGAAGACCGACATGGAAGGTAATACAGTTGCTTATAAAGCTAAAGTTGGTAGTCAAAAGACATCGTTAACTATAAAGGTTGGCTTTAACAAGACTTTTTACTCCATATACTATGCTTAAATACATCAAGTTACTCCTAGTCATTGCTACTCATTGTGATGAGATTTTGCAAATAGATATGATGACATGTTTCATTTTAGAAATCTGACTTAGGATGTGCATATAACACAACCTAAGAGATTCATATCTAATGATAATGAAACGAGATACAAATTGCAAAATCCATTGATGGATTAGTGCAAAAATCAAAGAGTTGAAGCATCTAAATTGATGAGATAATCAAAGAGTTTGTTTTCTCACAATATGTGGATGGTTCATGCATTTTCAAAAAGGTTAGTAGGAGTGCCATTTTATTCCTAGTGAAGTATGTGGAAGAATACTATTAGTAGGAAATGATTTCTCATTTCTAAGTTAGTCAATTTATTACTCTAAAATAATTCTCCAAGAAGGATTTTAAAAGTAACCTACCAAAAGGGAATTAAGATAATAGAGGTAGATCTAAGAGGTTACTCATTCTTTCTTAGTCTACATATCTAAGATGCTAAAGTGGTTAGCATGAAGTAGTCTATAAGAGGATCTATCCTATGATCGATAGGATTACCCTCTCTAAGTCTTTATGTCCAAGGATACAAGACAAATAGACTGGCATGGATGAGATTCCATAAGCCTGGTCTATTAGATTCATTATGTACTATGCTGTGTACTAGGCCCAATGGATATCATTCTATTAATGTCATGAGTGGATATCAATATGATCCCATCAAGGGATCAAGAATATCCTTAAATACTTGAGAAGGATTGTGGATATATTCTTGGTTTAAGGAGATAGTAAGCTTAAGGTAAGCAGGATTATGGATGCCAGCATCCAATTCGACAAGGATAACTCAAAATCCTAGTCAGGCTATGTATTCACATTAAATAGTTGTCTAGTCAATTGGAAAAGTTTCAAGCAGATGATGACTAATGATTCCACAACTCAAAGTATATTACAGCTTCCAAGGTAGCTGAGGAAGTAGTTTGGAAAGGGAATTCATCACAAGGTAGAAGTGATTCCTAGTATTGTAAGTCCAATATGATTGGAACAACAATAGAGCCATTGCATAAGTAAAGGAATCATGGTCTCATCAAAAGGTCTAAACAAATACTTAATCTTACCAATTGATTTTAGAAATCAATGGTAGATGTAATGTAATGAGAGAAAGAGTTTCCATTGATAAGAAAATATCTGATTGAGTCATTAGACCAAAACCCCAAAATGAATATGATAGTCATATTCTCACCTATAGTCTAATGCACAATGGCGATTGGCTTTAGTGTAAGTGGGAGATTGTTAGAGATGTGCCCAAAAGGCAATCGCCTTAGGCACTTAGTGTACATATTCATAAAGGCATTCTTTCATTATATTAGTATTCATTTGCATACGAATTGATATAGATCTTAAACTGATTAATGAAAGTCCATGATATGAAACATAGCATAAAGGAAATCATGATGGAATCATGATAATAAGATTCCTATCATGTATAATTATGGTAGTATCTAAATTATCCCTAGTCATAGGATCAATAAGATGGGACATTGTTGATGCGGAAAAACTAGCACATGTTATACTCTTGGATTAGATCAAGTAGTAGATCTCATAAGCTGTGAACATGAGATGTTCAAAGTTAACATATAGATGCTTGCTAAGAGTAGTCAAGTACATTGGATGACCTGCTATGAGACGATCATATAGATTATCTATTCAAATGTCAACGATAGTCTCATCATAGTAATGGGGCAAGTATCCTTAGGCTTGAGGTACTCAAGGATATCTTAAATACTGATTCTATGCTTTGACTCCATTCCTTGTTGCCTTATAGAGGTCACTGAGTGGTGATTGGGTACAACTTGAGGTATTCGAAGGTAATTGGGTAGCCAACAGAGGATTCACCACTCCTAATAGAGGGAGAGTATACCCATGGCCTCTTGTCGAGATCATTACTCAGAAATCTCTAGCTAGAGTGGAAATGTCCTGAAGATGGTCTTCAATGACATGTCTAATAGAGTAATGAGTCCTAAGGACAAGATCTAACATCACTTGGGTTAGATGTGACATAGTCTGTCTAGCGGGAGCTAACACATAGTCCACGCTCTGAACTGAGTGGGGTATAGGATGATCAAAGGATGAATTGCACATATTGTTGTCTATGGAAAGGTTTGTAGTCAAGCCAGTGACTTTTCGGTCAATTGGAAGTCATGATGTTTTGCTAGATACCGCTCATGACTTGCTTAAACTATTTCATAATTTAAGTGGCCAACCTAACTGAGAACCTAATGGGTTACATGAATTGAAGATGTAAAAAATGATTAAAATGGCTTTGGATGGGATCCAAAATATGAGAGAATTATTTTGAGTCGGTTCACAATAAGATCGCGGGGAAAAATCGCTCGGGAGAGTTGACGGGCTGGTGCGGGCCCACTAGCCTAGCAGGCAGGCTTAGCAGGCTGGGCTGCTAATGCGCTCCAGCGCGGCGCAGCACCAATTCCCCTATAAATTGGCCAATTCACTATTCATGACTCTTCATTTTCTTTTCTCTTCAACTTTGATCTAGTTTTCAGATTTTTTTTTTGGATCTAAAAGACTCTAAAAGACAAAAATTAGACAAGAAATAATTTTTTAGGAGAAGAAAAATTATGGAAACAACAAGAAAATTAAAGAGTTTAATTTTCCTCTCAAATGAACATACACCATTGCTAGCACTTTGAGGTATGTTCTAGCCTTCTCCCTAGTGGTTTCATCCTCTCACCTTCGCATGAATATTGTTAGAGACAATCCAAGATTGAATTGTTATGGTTTGCTACAACCCAACAAGGTGAGAAGTTAAAGAAAAATCAAGAAATTATAAAGGTATAATTTCTGAATTTTTCTTGGTTAAATTAGTTTTAATTAGCATAAGTAGAATCCTTTAATTCGAGTTTTGAAAAATTTTATTTTTCACTGTGTGATATGTATATGATACATGCTCAAAACCCCTCAATTGGCTAGGGAATATCATATATTAAGGGCATTAGTCCTACCATGTGCATGCATAAAATCATTCTAGAGGATAATTCCAAGGCTATTAGAGACACACAATGTAGGCTAAACCCAAACATGCAAGAAGTGGTGAAGAAGGAAGTTAAGAAGCTCCCAAATAAGGGCATAGTTTACCCTATTTTTGATATGAAGCGGGTGAGTCCGGTCCATGTTGTCCCCAAGAAATCCGGAATTACTATGGTGAAAAATGACAAAGGGGAATTAGTATCAACTAGGATCACAACGAGGTGGAGAATGTGTATTGACTACTAGAAGCTTAATTTAGCAATAAAAAAGGACCATTTTCCACTTCCATTTGTTAATCAAATTTTAGAAAAATTATCGGGCCATGCTTACTATTGTTTTTTTTATGGTCTTTCATGTTATTATCAAGTGCCAATTGCTTCAAAAGCCCAGGAGAAAATGACCTTCACATGCCCTTTTAGCACTTTTGCATTTAGATGGATGCCATTTGGACTATGCAATGCCCCTGCTACATTTCGAAGGTGCATGTTCTCTATCTTTTCTGATATGCTTGAGGAGTGTATTGAAGTATTTATGGATGATTTTTCAGTGTTTGGTACCTCCTTTGATGCATGCTTGAATAATTTGTCACGTGTGCTTGGGAAACACATCGAGAGTAATCTTATTCTTAGTTGGGAAAAAAGCCATTTTATGGTTAAACAAGGGATTATTTTGGGTCATGTAGTTTCAAGTAAAGGGATTGAGGTAGATAAGGCAAAAATCGATTTAATTGCCAAATTGCCCCTATCGACTTTGGTCAAGGATATTAGAAGTTTCCTTGGAAATGCTGGTTTTTATAGACATTTCATCAAAGATTTTTCTAAATTGCCAATCCATTAACCAATTTGCTTGCCAAGGATGTTGACTTTGTATTTGATGCTAAATTTCTTAATGCTTTTAATACCTTGAAAGAGAGATTGACTATTGCTCCTATGATTATGGCACCAAATTGGTCCTTACCCTTTGAAATCATATGTGATGTTAGTGATTATGCCATTGGGGCTGTACTTAGGCAAAGAGTAGACAAAACATTGCATGGTATATATTATGATAGTAGGACCCTAGACGATGCTTAACTACTCCACTATTAAAAAAGAACTTATAACTGTGGTATTTTCATTGGATAATTTTGGGTCTTATTTATTAGGGTCTAAAGTTATTGTTCATTCAGACCATGTAGCCTTAAGGTATCTTTTGACCAAACCCAATGCTAAACCAAGATTGATTAGATGGGTGCTTTTATTGCAAGAATTTGACGTAGAGATTAAAGATAAAAAAGGAAGTGAAAATCTAGTAGCTGACCATCTCTTTAGGTTAATTTCTAATTTTGATGCTTTGGCCTCCAAAAAGGCGATTGTCAAAAGTTTTCTTGATGAACAATTGTTTGCTATGAGTCATGAGCCATGGTATGCATATATTGTTAACTATTTAGCTTATGACATCTTTAGACCTAACATGCCCTTTCGGGAGAAGAAAATATTTTTATCTATGTAGGAACTATTTCTGGGATGAACCTTATCTTTTCAAGATCTGTGCTAACTAAATCATCTGGTGATGTGTTCTTAAGGACAAACAGTAGAGCATCTTGACCTTTTGCCATTAACTTCAGTGTGCGGGTCATTTGGGTGGTAAGAAAATAGCCCACAAAGTCCTTAAGGCGGGCTTCTTTAGCCTACCTTGTTTAAAGATGCTCATTCTTTTTCCTTGCAATGTGACAAATCCCAAAGAAGTGGGAACATAGGTAAGAGAGATGAAATGCCTCAAAATTATAACCTTGTGGTTGAATTGTTTGATGTTTTGGGAATAGATTTTATGGGACCCTTTGCCCCTTCTAATGGTTATAAGAATATCCTTATTGTGGTTGATTATGTGTCTAAATGGTTAGAAGTGATTCCTACCAAAACTAATGATGCTAACTTGGTTGTGAAGTTTGTGAAGGATAATGTTTTTACTAGGTTTGGGACCCCTAGAGCAATCGTTAGTAATGGTGGAAGTCATTTTTGCAACAAGATATTTGATAAGCTCTTAAAAAAGTATGGAATCACACATCTGGTGGCGACACTGTACCATCCTCAAACTTCAAGTCAGGTAAAAGTGAGCAATAGATAGATAAAATCCATTTTGCAGAAAATAGTTCACCCATCGTGCAAGGATTAGGCATTGAAGCTAAATGATGCACTATGGGCATACCAAACTGTATATAAAACCCTAATTGATATGAGTCCATTTCGTTTAGTTTTTGGCAAAGCATGTCACTTGCATGTAGAGCTGGAACATAAAGCCTATTAGGCCACAAAGGCTCTTAACCTTGAGCTCGTTGAGGCTGGAGAAGTAAGGAGTTGAGACAAGAGGTGTACGAAAATGCCAAGCTTTACAAAGAGAGGGCAAAGGGAATACATGACAAGCTTCTAATTCGTAAGGTGTTGATTCCTGGAATGAAGGTATTATTGTTTAACTCGAGGTTTAAATTGTTTCCAGGTAAACTACATCGAGCTGGAGCGGTCCTTTTGCATGGGGTTGTGGAACTCCAACACCCCACCACCGGAGAAAAATTCAAAGTGAATAGACAGCAGGGGAAGAGGTATTATGAAGGCATACCTCTAGTGAAGATAAAGGAGACCATACCATTAAACCTAGTAGTTTTGGAGTCAAAGACTATCTTGCCTAGACATTAAATATGGCACTTCTTGAGAGTCAATCCAAGCTTAGGACATATCTTTTTTCACTTATTAGATTTAATATTTTCAATTTTGTTAGACATTATTTTTATTTATTTATTTTACTCTCACCCCTGTGCATTAATACAACTAATGGAACTTAATTGTGGTGTTGGTTGTGTTGTAGGAGAGTCACAAAATCAGTGCAGAGGAGTAACACTGGAAATTTGAGAAAGCACTATGCAAGACCTGTGTAGGAACTGGCGAAGATGTTTTGTGCATGACCTATGCAGGAGCTAGCGAAGACATTTTATGCACGACCTGCGCAAGAGCTGGCAAAGATGTTCTGTGCACGACATGTGCATAGTGTGCGACCCGCATATGCCTCAGCAGCTGACTTACTATGCACGCTTCGCGCCAAGTGCACGACCCATATATGACCCACTTGAAGACGTTCTGTGCATAACTTGTGCCAGGAGCAAGACTCATGCCTGATGACCTAACCATTTACTATGCACGACTCGTGCATGATTGGACTCCCTAATAAAAAAAAAAGCACGACACGACCCTTGTCGCTTGCCCTAGTTATAAATACCCCCCTCCTATTTTTTTCTTTCACTCTTCTCTCTTCAGCATAACTCGCGCCCCTTTCCTCCTTCTCACCCAAACCGACCCTTTTAACCCATCTCAATTCACTCCTCTAGGCCTAAAACAACGTTGAATCCCCCTGTAATCATGGTGAAAATAAAGATGAAGTGAAGAGAAAGACTCCTTCATATCTGACTCTTCCTCTTCAAATGCTCTATTCCACTCCCTTCCCTCTAGCATGCTCGCGCAAGGCATAGACAAAGGGAAATAGAAGGCTATGGCCAGCGCTCGTCCCCCACCTGCGAGACCAATGGACATAATAGACAAGTATGGTGCCCCCTTCCCCATTTACACTAAGGAGGAAGGAAAGGAATATCTCTAGACTGTGGGCAAGTATGATGCTTCTATTCGTTTCTTGGATTTTAATGCTCTATATGCACTTGCTTATCTGGATAAGGTTGAGAAATTCGCTGCAAACCTAGGGTGGTCTAGTTTCATTCAGATGTGCACACCTAGCTATAAGCATCTCATTAAGGAGTTTTTCACCACCTTGAATGTGCACAATTCATTCACCATGATTAAATTTAGGCTTTATGGCACTGAGTACATTGCCAACATGTCCACAATGCACAGTGTTTTTGATTTTTGAAAAACTAGTGCTACACAAGTACCTAAGGAATTTGATAGGGATAAGGCCTGGAAATTTTTCATTGGTCAGGATGCATTTAGTGTCCACAATGCCAAAAATGTTCCTTTCATTGACCCGGTGAATATTGTTATGCATAAATTCATATGTCATGCCATTTTTAGTAAGACTGAGAGCAATAAGGTTAGTACCCCTGAACTATTTTTACTTTGGTGCATGCATAAGGGCAAACACGTTGACACATATGCATTTGTTTTTACTATTATGTCACACATATTAAGCTACTATACTGCCTCTTTGGGATTTAGCCACATTGTCACTGCACTAGCCATTCACTTGCATGGTTTTAATCCTAACACGACTAATCTAACCGTGCTTAAAGGTGTAACTGACTTTAATTTTGCAACCTTAGCTAGTGCTAAGCATTTATGGGGTTCACGGGGTTCTTACTCATAAGCACCGCACACACCCGCTATTCAGGCATCAATACTAGGAGCTGGATCCTCTTTAGCACCTATGGAAGAAATAAGCTCTAAGGAGGAGGATTCAGATGATGAAAGTAGGGCGGGATTGGTGTCTCGGGAAAGAAGATGGTTTAGTCAATTTGGCCCTTTTGACTTCTAGTGATAACTTGGCACTTCCTAATTAAGGTGCTTCCTAACGGTCTTGACTTTTCAAATATCTCGATTGGGACTCAAGGTGTCCCAGGCAGGATGGCACTTTTCTTAGACATGACAACAATTTGTCTCGAACGGGATGTCTCATTGGATCCCAAGGGTCCTTTGTCCTGGGCGTGATGCTCTTTTTACCGGGCGGGACTTACATGTCTTCAATCTTTGAGTTGATTTCTTACACAGCAAACGAATTCCAATTGACTTGAACTTAAAGTACTATCAAAACAGTACTAATAGAAGACATTGGTAACATTTAATTTGATTATCAAGATCAAAATAGAAATTAATTACCCTAAGGTCAACAATCTCCCTTTTTTTGATATTGACAATAAAACTAAGCAAAAATAACAAATTGAAGTTACATAAATAAAATTCAAGTATATGGCAACATGTCCACAAAGTTTCATGGCATTTGAAGTAAGTTTGCATGTTGAATAAATAAGTCAAACAAAGATGATAAAAAATAACAAATTTAAATATGGTACGAATATGAAATTAATTCAAGTTTTGCTTAAGTTTTATCATTTTTCTCCTCCTTTGTTAAGATGAAAAAGAATATAGGAAAACGCAATCACTAATGATATAAAGAGTCAAAGCAATAGGAGAAATGAAATGAAGAAAAATGAAAGCAACTTTTATTAAATTTAAAGGAAATGTGGAACAAACTAAATGTGTAAACATACACAAGCCACAAATAACAATTGGAGAACTAAGAAAGAAAGATAAGCGCTTAACCATCTCCACCCATCTCCTCATCGTCCTCCCCCTCATTTGGTGCCTTCTCAAAAGAAGTAGGGCACACTTGCATCCCTATATACCTTTGTATGCCTTGTATGTCCAAGTAGAGATGCCTCATCATGTCAAAAGTTCATATTTGCAAGTTGATCTTGCAAAGATGGAATGGAGGGAGGATGAAGTTGACTTGGTGCTTATGAAGTTGGCTCTTCTTGGACACAAGGGGCTCCTTCTCCTATAGATATCCTTTCTCTCTTCTTAGATATCTATCGAGCAGCAACTTAAACCCCATGTTCTCTATAAGCATAGGCAAATTCATCAACTCCTTTGGTTAGCCTAACAAAGGATTTGCAATGGAGAAGATAAGTAATGTTGAGGGGGTTGTCATATTTGGAGAATGAGGATGTGAGCAGAGAGGTGCACTCTAGAGTTAACAAACCAAAATGCTTGGCTATGAAAGTGATTTGAGAGTGAAGAGAGATAGATCCCTTTGTAGCATTGATGGCAGATTGGAATTTGTCAAGGAGTAAGGGGGCGATTTTAGTAGGCTTGTAGTAGATCATGGCATAGAGGTAGAATAGATCATCTTGAGTTACCTTCTCTTTGCTCTCGATTCTTGCTCAAATAGTAAAAGTGTTGATCCGATGGAAAAGGAAGAGAAGAGTAGACTTGATGTGTTTTGAATTGGAGAACTTGTCAAGATGATTTTCCAAAGAAATCTCCCTCCAAAAGGCATAATAGGAAAGATGTATCTCTTCCTCATTAAGCAGCCTAACTATTTTGAATCCAAAAACTGCAGCAAATTGGTTCTTGGTCATCTCTTGTTACTCTCCGAACATGCGAAAACAAATGCCATAGTAGCCAAATTCATGCTTAGGGTTGTTAAGGGTGTATAAAAACTCCAATGTGAGTTGTTCACGCCCATCTTCATATGGAAGAACAAAGGAGACCCACCTCATCTCTTCTAAAACTTCCATAATGCCCTCCTTCAAGTTGATCTCTACCATATCATCAATATTAAGGATTTTGGAGGGCACACACATTTGTCCAATGAGACATTTGGAGGCGAGTCTTCTCTTCCTTGGAGAAGATGGCAAATATGGCATCATAAAAGGCAAAATTGGATGGTTGGACAATTCCTTTGCCCTTAAAGCCACGAGCTTTAGAGGCAATAGATTTGATGTGTAACGTCCGGCGATTTAGGCCCCAATTACACGTGGCTATAATCAGGCATGCCAGTCTGATAGGAGTCTAAATTTGGACCCATGAAAAAATCACAAATAATAAGAGAAAATAAGTAGGGATATTATTATTATTATTAGGGAATTCAAAGACTAGTGCACAAATTGGGAAAAAAATAAAATTCATCCTCTAGATAAAATCGGTATTATTGAATTTGTTAGGGAAAATTTGTAAGTATTAGGGAATTACATGGTGAAACTAGAATTTTTCAAAATTTAACATTAATCAAGATTAAGTTAACGGACCAATAGAAAGAGAGATGAATCTAATAATGAGACCCATACACTCTAATTTTGGTATAAAAGCCAATCTTGATAGCATTTTTATCACTTATCCAACCAACTCATCTTCATCCTCTTTCTCCCTCCTTATGCCGTCCACTTCCCATCACCTAACTCTCCATTTTTATTTCAATTAAGCTTCCAAAAAGAGTGGAAAAGAAGAATTTAAGAGAGAGAAACCAAGTAATTAGGGAAATTCTACCATAAAAGTAAGCTAGAAAGGATGAAAAAGGAAGAAACTTTGAGGGAAATTTCAGCCACCATTAAGGAATCATTAAGGTGAGTTTGTTTTTCTTAAATTCAATCTTTTTCTACCAATTTGAAACCCTTATAAATGGTTGATGTGTTTGGAACTGTTTGATTAGGGTTTGAGTTGATGTTGTGATTTGTATTGAGAAGTGTTTGTATGATGGAGAAATGATAGAATTGAGCTTAGGTAGCCATAAATGATAATTTTATAGCTTGAAAACTAAAGAAATAGGACTTATAAAGAGTGGTATGGGGCTACCTAATGGAAGAGAATTGGAGGGAAGAATGTTTAGATGTGTTTAATGGTGATTATGTGACTTGAAGATGATGGATGAGAAGGAAAAGGGCGTGGAATAAGTGGGGTTGTTTTGTTAGTGTTAAATGGAGGGAATTACTTTGATTAAAATGAACATAAATTAGGTAAAGTGAGGAGGAAATAAAGATACTGAATGAGGTAGATAAGCATTAGGGACACTATACATTGTTCATGCATAAACATTGGTTGAATATGTCATTGTATGACATATTGTTATATATATATATTAAGGCCAAACAAGTAGCCACTAAGGGGTGAATAAAGGAAAGGAAAAGAAGGAAAAAGAGAAGGATTTAGAGCTGTTAAGGTAAGTACTTCTTAGATAAAAATCTTGTATGCCATAAAAATTATGAAATTGTGTGTGATGTGTGTGTTATGTATATGATTTAAAAATACAATGTGTGATTAATTGTTGTCTTTGAGTTTAGTGGTAAATTAGTATTAAATATTGAGCTTTATGAATATTTTTATAATCTGGAAATTTTGAGCACAGGCATAAATATATATAACCAAAGAATTAATTAATTTGCAATAAGTCCAATAGGTATCCTGTCATACATTCACTGGAACAGCCTGAACTAAATTAACCATAACTTATATTGTGGTAATTGGATTAGCATGAAATCAATTGGAAATGAAATTTAATACATAGTACTAAAAATGTTATGAAGAATATAAGTTGTAATTTGGATTATAACTAGGTTAAAAATTGACTACAAAATCTCGGATCTAGATGTACCAAGAAAATATTGGACAGATTTTGAATGAACACCATACAGTAAATTGGCTATAACTTTTGATAGAAAATTTGGATTCTCTGATTATTTTTGCAAATTCAAGCTACGATAATAGGCTAAAAGTTCATAGAAGATCACAAGATCTAAATCAAATTAGAAGTGTACCAAATTTAAGGCTCAATTCCAAGGCCAAAATCTGCCATAAAAATAAAATTTTGCATTTTTGGTCTTTTTCTTGGGGCGTGTTATGTATATTTGATAATTTATTGGATATTTTAATCTTATTGAACATATGGACATATGTAATGCAAATATGTGATATTGATAACTTATAATCAATAAATAAATATGTCGTTGAAAAGTGGCAACATAAATTTTTATGTTAACAAATATGGCTAAGCCTGAATACACCTAGCCTTGAACTAGAATAGTGGATAGTTTGGCATATCAATCAAAGAAAAAATAAAACATGCAAGATAAAATATTAAAAAGGCCGGTAGTAACAATAATAAAAAAAAAAGGTTGATAATGGCATTTTTTTTGAAAAGTTGGGAATGACTACTCCATATTCCTATTAAGGAGTTTAGACATAGGTGTTATGGGCTTGACTAAAATAAAAATAAATGTATTGAATAAATTTAATTATTGTTAGACTTTTAGGATAAATGTGTATGCTGAATAATTGTTAATTAAATAATGAACCTGTGGCTATTAATTGAAGAACCTGTAGGTTAAAGTTGATGAATTTGCAATATGTTTGTGGCATGAATATTTACATATATATGTAAGATTTTTATCTTATGAAGCACCTCTAAGCTAGTAGCTTAGTGTGGTCGATTTTCTCGTGCAGGTCCAAAAAATTTGGTAAATTTTGGGTAACTGTCAGAAGGATGGAAGTTGGACATAAATAAGCTTTAAGCCTCAATTATTTTTGGTATATTTTATTAAAATATTGTAAAATATTATCAAAGATTTTCTTCATATAGTGTATATATATTGGGACATGTAATTTTAATATAAAATGGGGAAATTTTGTTGTAAATATATGTTTTATTGCAAGATATAAAATACTAATTTTTTATATGAGTAAAATATTTATTCGAATATATGTATATTTAAATATAGTTAAAAAAATATTAAAAGTAAGAAAAAAAAGAATTTTAAAAAGATGTCAATTGGTGTGTGCCGACTGGGACAGAGGGTGTCTCGAGCAGGACAAGGTGTAACAGTAAAAAAAAAAAATTTGAAATTTGAATCGTTTTCCAAGTGAGATAGGAAGCATTTTGAGTGGGACATTGCATAGAAAGAAAACCGTCAGGAAGGGGTTTAAATGTCACAAGCGGGATACCTATCCTGACCGTGAAAGAAGCTTCCAAAGCGGGACCTAGATTCATCTAAAGAGATAAAGAGGCAGAAGAGAAAGTAGGCTTAAGCAACCTATTGTGGCATACTAAACATGAATAACGTAAGTGTTTTTGAGCATTTGAACAAAGTAGTTCATTTTCACATAGATGCACATAGATCAGGTAAGCAACATGGTAATCATATCAATCAATAAAATATCATACATTTTTCACAATAATGTTCATACATATAAATGAATGTGAATGTATAACTTAAAATATTTTAAATCAAAGTGCTCCCATCAAACATACTAAACTCTCTTTTTATAAAACAAAACCTTTCATTATTGAGAGGCTTGGTGAAAATATTAACCAATTGGTTGTTGGTGTCAATAAATTATAACACAACATCAACATTTTGGACATGGTTTATTAAAAAAATGATGCCTTATATCAATGTGTTTACTTCTAGAATGTTGAATGAGGTTTTTAGAAAGGTTTATTGTACTAATATTATCACATTTGATGGAAATGTGATTAATCACTTGACCATAGTTCTTGAATTGTTGCTTCATCCAAAGAACTTGAGTACAATAATAACCTGCCACCACATATTCTGCATTGACAGTAGATAAGGCAATCAAAACTTGTTTCTTACTAAACCGAGAAACTATACATTCACCAATGAAGTGACAAGTTCTGGAGGTGCTTTTTCTATCCAAAAGGCTACAAGTATAATTGGCCTTTGATAAACCAATGATATGAAATGATGTATTTCTTGGATACTATAAATCTATATGCATGGTGCCATGAAGATATTTTAAAATCCTTTTTATCGCATGCAAATGTGATTCCTTAGGACATGATTGAAATCTAGCACACAAGCATAGACTATATATGATATCGGGTCTAGAGGCGGTTAAATAAAGAAGTCAACCGATCATACTTCTATAAAGCTTTTCATCAATAGCTTAACCCTTTTCATTTTTATCCAATTTAGTTGATGTGCTTATTGGAGTCTTGGCATTCTTGCAACCATCCATTCCAAACTTTTTGATCAATTCTTTTATCTACTTAGATTGGTTAATAAATATGCCATCTTTGCTTTCCTTGATTTGAAGTCTAAGGAAGAACTTGAGTTCACCCATCGTGCTTATTTCAAATTCTCTAGTCATACACCTAGCAAATTCTTGGCAAAGATTTTCATTAGTGGACCCAAAGCTAATGTCATCAACATAAATTTGAATGATGAGAGTATCATGCTTGTGCTTTTTAATAAAAAAGAGTTGTATCTACAAGTCCTTTACAAAATCCATTGTCTAGAATAAATGCCCTAAGTCTTTCATATCAAGCTCTATGAGCTTATTTCAATCCATACAAGGTGTTAGTGAGCTTAGATACATGGTTTGGAAAAGCATGATCTTTAAAATCGGGAGGTTGTTCAACATAAACTTCCTCTGATATAAAACCAATTTAGAAAGAACTTTTAACATCCATTTGAAAAAGCTTGAAATTCATATGGCATGCATATGCTAATAAAATATGAATTGCTTCTAATTTTGCCACGGGTGCAAAGGTTTCATCATAAACAATGCCTCCCTCTTGGTTATACAATTTGGCAACCAATCTAGCCTTGTTTCTGGTGATGTTACCATTCTCATCTAGTTTGTTCCTAGAGATTCACTTACTACCAATAATTATGTAGTTCTTAGGTCTTGGAACCAAGGTCCAAACCTTGATTATCTCAAATTGGTTGAGTTCCTCTTGCATAGCAATCACCCAACTCTCATCACCCAAAGCTACATTAATTGACTTTGATTCAATTTGAGAGACAAAAGTAAGAATAGAATCAAGAAGCTTGGAACGATTACTTACACCTTTTATAGGGCCACTAATGATTTGATTCTTTGGGTGGTTTCTTACAAACTTCCACTCTTTTGGTAGCTCATTGAATCCTTGCTCTTAGGCTTGAGGTTGTTCTTCCCCTTGATGTTTCTCTTCTTATTCCTCATCAAGATCATCCTTCTTTGATGATTCTCCATGTTCCTCTTGATCAAGATTGAGGTTCTCCACAATACCTACAACATCATCCAAAGGAACACCTTCCCTAAGATCAATTCTATAAGATTCATCAAAGTTGACATGTATAGACTCTTCTACAACTAAGGTTAAGACCCTATAAGCATTACTAGAGATGGAATAATAAAAAAAAAAAATGCATTCATCCGATTTAGAGGCAAATTTTCCAAGGATTGTCCTTGGTGTTCAATATAAAATACTTGCAACCAAATACTCTAAGATATGAGATCTTGCATTTTCTTCCATTCCAAATTTCATAAGAGGTTTTTTTTTAAATAGGTCTTTTGAAAACATGATTTGTAATATAACAAGTGGTATTAGTGGCTTTTGCCCAAAAATAAATTGGTAAATTATACTCATTAAGCATTGTTCTAGCCATCTCTACTAATGTTCGATTTTTCCTTTCAACTACCCTATTTTGTTGAGGAGTTCTTGGTATGGAAAAATAATGTGAAATACCATTTTCTAAACAATAATTTTCAAAAATTTTATTGTCAAACTTTTTGCCATGATCATTTCTAATCTTAGAGATGAAATATCCCTTTTCATTTTAGACCCTCTTGGCAAAGTGCTTGAAATTTTCAAAAGTGTCATTTTTATGAGCTAAGAAAATTACCCAAGTAAACCTAGAGTAATAATCAACTATGACAAATGCATAATGTTTACCACCCAAACTAGCAACTCTACAAGGTTTAAACAAATCAAGATGCAAAAGTTGTAAAGGTCTAGAAGTATTCACAATGTTTTTGAGCTTGAATGATGATTTTTGTTGCTTTCTCATTTGACATGGTTCACAAATTTTGTCTTTTAAATACTTGACCTTTGGGAGCTCATTTACTAGCTCATTTGTAATACCCCTTTACCTCATCCAAGAATAGCAAGGTAAGTGGGCATTACCCGTTTAACTGTCTTGATTAACCCTCCTGATTAAATTATTTATATAAATATTTTTTTTATTTATTATTATTCTTACCACCCGTATTCTTTTTGTTTTCCTTGAAATTATATTTAAATATCCAAATAAATATTTTTCAGACTCCAAATTTCATAAATTGTGTCTTGTAATTAAACATATATTTACGATAATATTATACTCATAATATCTGCAGTATATGCTCAATTATATTCTACATAAAAGAAAACTATATTTATATATCACAAAGTTTTTTAACAAAATATATCAAAACTCACTTGATACTTTAACTGTTTTGTGTCTGAATTTCCTTCTTCTTCTGACAGTTATTTTAAATTTTCCAAATATTTTGGACACGCGTAAGGAAAATTACCCGCACTAAGCTACTAGCAGTGCTTCATAGGCTAAAAATCTTATATATATTCATGCCACACACATATTGCAAGTTCATCATTTTTAACCTACAAGTTCAACAATCAAAATTTACAGATTCATCATTTAATAGTCACATGTTCATTATTTAATAAACAATTTTTCAACATACAAATGTATAAAAAAAGTCTAATAATAATTAAATTTATTCAATATATTTATTTTTATTTTAGTCAAGCCCATAACACATGTGTCCGAACTCATCAATAGGAATATATGGTTGTCATTCCTGACTTCTTAACAATGCCATTATCGGTCTTTTTAATATTGTCATATCCGGTCATTTTAATATTTTCGTTTCCGACCTTTTTAATATTGTCATTATTGGCTTTAATAATAATTTATCACGCGCGTTCTATTTTTTCCCTGATTGGCATGCCAAACTATTCATTATTCTAGTTCAAGGCTAGGTGTATTTGGGCTATATCACATTTATTAACATAATAATTCATTTTTACCACTTTTCACTAACATATTTATCTATTGATTATAAATTATCAATATCACATATTTGTAAGTCATATGTCCATATGTCCAATAAGATTAAAATATCCTACAATTATCACACATACATCACATGCCACATAAAAAAAAAAAACAAAAGATACAAATTTCTTTTTTATAGCAGATTTCGGCCCTGGACTTGAGCCTTAATATCAGCTCACTTCTAGTTTGATTTAGACCCTATGGTCTTCTATGAACTTTTAACTTAATGTATTAAATTGATTTTGCCAAAATAATCAATGAAATCCGAATTTTGTACCAAAAGTTATGGCCAAATTTTTTGCACAGGATTTTCTAGGTTCACTTAGTTCTTGAGCTTTTATAGCCAATTTTTTATCTAGTCATAAACCGAATTTTAACTTATGTTCCTCAAAATATTTTTAGCATATGTATTAGCTATCATATCCAATTAGTTTCATACCAATACAATTACTACAACATAAGTTATGATTAATTTAATCAAGGCTATTCCAGGGCATGTATGAACATTGGTCCGCATGCATCTACATGTACACGGTCCATCGCTCCTTTTGCATGTTCATCCTTTTTCACTAAAAAGTGATTTTGTTAACTTACGTAGCAAATGAGATTCACATGTGTCACATGATTCACAATCAAATGACCCCAAGTTACCATAACTCATCATGTGATTCTCTTTCATATGCTCGAGTTGACAATGCCATAATTTATGGTTTTAGGTCATCAACCCTTTAAATTTAATATTGAGGATAGAGTCAAGTATTTCAAGAATATAAACTTCACTGCATAATATTTTAGTTTCATAAGGAATATCAATTGACCACATGGAATAACAACTGTTCTTAATAGTCAAATGAAAACTTTTGCTTAGCTATTAAACAAAATTATATTCTTTATTCATAAACTAAAATATAATTGCAATTGTTTAAACCTTTAAACAAGCTTACTAGAGAGTGTTGAAACTTAAGCCCCTATAGCTATTGCAGTAACTGTTGCTATATGGCTAATGTGCACAGTTGTGACTCTCTTTTCTTAAGCTTTCTATTGTTTCTTTGGTCTTGCATAACTAGTAAATGTGAGACCTACATGCAATATCTAATATTCATGTGTTATTATAAGAAACAATGTTATCATCTTTATCAAATTTACTTGAAGTAGAAGGTGCATCTATATGCCTTCTCTTCTGCTTCTTGAAAAACTCAAAATAAGTTTTGTTATTCCATTTCCATTTTGCAACTCAATCTATAATGGAAGTACATTTTAAGATTTCTCTCTACTTTTTCCTTTTATCTATAATGCATGTTACATTTTAGATCTCCCTTCTATCATCTTGGAGTGGTAGAGCAATTTAGATATATGATATCACTCAGCGTGAGCTTGCTCATTGGCCATCTATCTAAGATGATACATAATGGTTTTTCATCCATTTCATGCTGCTTTTGAAGTTTGAACAACTTAGGAGCAATCTATTGTTATTCAAGTACTTCTTGTATGCAAATTGTTCATAACACTTGCACCTCAAGCATTAAGGGAAGGAAAATAGCTATTTCGAGACTTGGCAACCCTTTAGATTTGAGAACCATTCTCAATTTTATGCCAGTCAAGGAAGTTTAGGTTAGTCGAAATGTATGACTCATGATTACGCTTTAATTCACATTGAATAATATGATTCCAACAAATTAGATGTAAAGATCAAGATTGTAAAAGTGTGTACATAAGTGAATGCATGATATTAAGTCTTTAATAAAACGCATTATGGCTCCCACTATTTTATTGCGAACCCATGGCCCTTACTATGGATCTAGGAGAACTTATATGTAAGTCCTCCTAGTGGGTCGATATCCAATTTGCTAAGAATGATCTTGAAGCAACTCAACAAACCATCCTTAGTTTAATTAGTAGGTATCTGATCCATACTAATTGCATTTCCATGCAACTATTGAATTTTGTGCTATTAACTAATTGATGTGTGCACATACATTGGGCAATCAACTTTTGATATGTGCACATCTCATGTACACTTACCAACTTCGCCTTTAAAACACATTAACATTGGCGCAAATCCAACAAATTAAAAGTTTTGGTTAAGTCCAACCTATTAATCATGAAATCTAATTTCAATGGTTCGAACATATTCTTATAGAGTGAGCTTGAGGCAACTCAACAACTCTAACTATAGAAGAACTCTGGTTCTCCCTACATTAATGGAAGGCGTAAGACAATTGTTTGTTTAGCGAGAGATTTTGTTAATTTAGTCTCATCATGTTATTACTGCATGCTTTTATATATCATACTTTCATCACATGGATATATGAAGATAGTTACATTAACTATATGGCATGATTATGGATATACTAAAATCAATCTCTTGAGCTATAAAGAGATTGACTAGGTCTTACCTAGATATATGCATGAATTACAATCCAAAAATAGAAATCAAATTCCTACTTCTAAGTCTTCTTGTTTATGGCACCATCTCCTTTGTTTCTTACTTCTTTGCATCTTCATTCTATCCTAATCCTATGTAATCTAATTACATATTTCAAAAATAGAAAACCTCAATTTACATTTGAGGAGAGGAAGATGAGAAAAGAAATACATGAGAAAGAAGAGATAGACAGGGACACGCATGCCCTATTTACCATAAAACAAAATTCATGCATGCTCAATCATATTGGGCTTAAGTCCATAATCATCCATTATGCCTTTCCATACACCCCTAGCGTGCATTCTCTAATGCATAAAATTAAAATATAAAATAGGTAGTGATGATTTTAGATTGCAAATTTGAAAGTCGATTCAACACTTAAACCAAAATTGCCTACTTTTGTTGTTTCGGTCTATAATTTTATATGTCATTTTAATGTGGAATTTAATAATTAATCAAATTAAATTAAATTCCATATTTCCAGAATTAATTCAAAATTAATTCACCTTAAAATCAAATTATTATGATATCAAAATAAACAATTTAATTTTAATATACATGTCACTTTCTAGTCATACTAGATATGCCACTTGCTCAATTTAAATTAATTCAAAATTAATTTCCAAAAATTTTCATAACTTCAAATTATCATTCTATGTATCTTTAGGTCAGCTCAAGTCCATCAAAATAATTTTGGTACAAGCCAAAATTATTAAGACAAACGAACCAATACATTAGACACTTAAAATGACTCATTTACATTCTATAATTAATTTGGAAATTTAAATTCGAGCAAATTGATTTTGTCATGCATCTAACATCAAAATAATATATTTTTAATCACATAAAAAATATTTCAAGGTGCTGGAAATGAAATATTCACATACAAAAAAAAAATCAAACAAAACAATCCCGTGAGTTATCCAAAACAGCTCTGTTTCGGTGTTTGTTTGAAAATTTAATTAAAATAATTTTTAATTAATTATTGGATACTTCCAGAGGCTTAAATACATTCTCAATGTGTCTAACTAATTTTACAATAATCAAATTAAAAAAAATATGAACAGTATTAAGCCAAATAACATCACATGTTCATCAACTATGTAATTTTCAACAATATTGTAATAAATTTGAAATTAATTATTTGAATTATATTCAAACCATTTTTTAATCAATATAATCATCCTCAATCATCTTATGATCATATCAAAGAAAGAAAATGATGTAAAACAAATTTTACAAATTAATTTCAATTTTACAAAATAAAAGATCCAAAATCATCAAAATCATACAATTCAATTTCAACTTAAATTAGAATTAATTTTAACAGGCATAAGGAGGCTCTGATACCAATCAAGGGTTTTGAGCATGTATCATATACATATCATGCAGCGGAAAACAAAATTTTTTAAAATCCAAAATAAAAATTTCTACTTGTGCCAATTAAAACTAATTTAACAAAGAAAAATTCAGAATTATACCTTTATAATTTCTTGATTTTTTCTTCAACTTCTCACCTTGTTGGGTTGTAGCAAATCACAATAATCCAATCTTGGATTGTCTCTAACAATATCCATGCGAAGATGAGAGGATGAAATCACTAGAGAGATGACTTGAACATACCTCAATATGCTAGCATTGATGTATGTTCATTTGAGAGAAAAATTAAACTCTTCAATTTTTTTGTTGTCTCCAAAAATTTTTCTTCTCCCAAAAGATTTTCCTTGTCTATTTTCTATCTTTTAGGGTCTTTTACATCCAAAAGAAAATCTGAAAACTAGATCAAAATTGAAGTGAAAAGAAAGTGAAAAGTCATGCATCAAAAAATGGCCAATTGGCCATTTTATAGCCAATTGCGAGCCCATACGAGCTCGTCAACTTCCTCGAGAGATTTTTTTCCGCGATTTTAACTCAAACTGACTCGAAATAATTCTCTCATATTTTGGATCCCATCCAAAACTATTTTAATCATTCTTTACATCTCCAATGCGTGTGACCCATTAGATTCCCAGTTATATTGGCTACTTAAATTATCAGATAATTTAAGCAAGTCATGAGCGGTATCTAGCAACACATCATGATTCCCAATTGATAGGAAAGTCAGTTGTTTGACTATGAACCTTTCCATAGACAACAATATGTGCAATTTTTCCTTTCACAATCCTATACCCCACTCGGTTCAGAGCATGAACTATGCATCAACTCCCACTAGACTGACTACGTCACATCTATCTCAAGTAATGTTAGATCTTGTCTTTAGAACTCATTACTCTATTAAACATGTACTGAAGACTATCTTCAGGACATTTCCATTCTGGCTAGAGATTCCCGAGTAATGATCCCGATAAGAGGCTGTGGGTATACTTTTCCTCTATTAGGAGTGGTGAATCCTCTATTGGCTATCTAATTACCTTCGAATATCTCAAGCTGCACCTAATCACCACCATATGAGTGACCTCTATAAGGCAACAAGGAATGGAGTCAAAGTACAGAATCAGTATCAAAGATATCCTTGAGTACCTCAAGTCTAAGGATACTTGCCCTATTGCTATGATGAGACTACTATTGACATTTGAATGGATAATCCGTATGATCGTCTCATAGTAGGTCATCTAATGTACTTAACTACTCTTAGCAAGCATCCACATGTTAACTTTGAACATCTCATGTTCACAGCTTATGAGATCTACTGCTTGATCTAATCAAAGAGTATAACATGTACTAGTTTATCTGGATCAATAATGTCCCATTTTTTTGATCCTATGACTAGGGATAGTTTAGATACTATCATAATTACACATGATAGGAATCTCATTATCATGATCGCATCATGATTTCCTTCATACAATGTTTCATATCATGGACTTTCACTAATCAGTTTAAGATCTATATCAATTCATATGCAAGTGAATACTAATATAATGAAAGAATGTCTTTATAAATGTGTACACTAAGTACCTAAGGTGATTACCTTTTGGGCATATCTCTAACAGAGGTCATGTCCAAAATGGTGATGTGGTGTTAGAATTTATTGACACCAACAACCAATTGGTTGATATTTTTACCAAACCCCTAAATGATAAAAGGTTTTGCTTTATAAAAGGAGACCTTGGTATGCTTGATGGGAGCACATAGTTTTGAAAAGTTTTAAATCATGCTTTTCCATATATGAACATATTTATGTGAATTATATGCTCTTTAAATTGATAAATGTGGATGTTATAATTCTTGTTTGATTCATGATCTTTTGCATACATAAGTTGATATTTTGAGTCTATTGAAGTTCAATTTAATGGACTAAAAAACTTAAATTATCAAAAATCATTCATGATCATAATATATGATATGTCACACTAGGGTACTTTATTCATATTTCCTTTCTTTCCTCTAAACCTTTTAAGTACTTGTAACTCCTACTCAGGAAAGACATCCCGCTCACGACATCATTCCTCCCGCTCGTGACTGCTTGGTCTTCGGATTGACCGTTGTAATTCTTCATGTTCCCTTCAGGATCCGACTTTTTCCAGTTAGAAAATTTGAAAATATTTCAACCGTTGCGCCTTTTTAAAAGTGTACGCTCGGGAAGGCATATGTCCCCCTCAGGACTGTGCCCAACAGTTCAAAATTTTTTGACTATTGGAAGGTTCCCGATTGGGAACCCTTCCAGTCCCGATCGCAATTACCTCAATGGCAACTTTTTATAACCGCCACCAATCAAATCCCATATGCCATAACTCCCACTAAAATCCCTTAAACGGTAATATAGCTCTTCAAACACTATAAATACCCCTTTTTCTCATTTTTTTTTCTTCACTTTTGCATCCAAACTCTCTTTTTCTCTCTCTCTCTCTCAAATTTTTTTCTATCTAATTCCAAAATCATCATATGCTCTCTCTACTCATCCTCTCCAAAGGCACCTAAAACTAGACTTCGAAATCAAGAGCCTCCAAAGGTAAAGGAATGGCCTCTTCTTCATCCAACTTCTCTTCTTACAATGACATCTTCAATGCTTTCTCAAAGAAGGAGAAGAAGCATTATGCCAATATCGCCGCCAAGAAATTCATCTCCAATCGAACCATCAACCTAGATGATCTTGAAAAGTTGTTTTTCAAAGATGAAGTTATTAGCACTTTTGAAGAAATGGGGTGGACTAATTTCGTGATGCCCCTTGAAGATGGACATGATAAACTAACCACCAAATTCCTCTCCACTATTCAATTTATCAAAGACCCCAAACATCATCTTGGCTACTATGGAATTCAATTCCATCTCTTTGGCCAATCATAAGAGATGACAAAGCACCAACTTGCGGATGCTTTCAGTTTCAAGAAGGTAGGCCTTCTCAATACTTAAGCCATGTATCTCTCTCCCATCGAGATATGGAAAAGCATTTCTCTTGAAACTCGTCTTGATAAGAAATCCAATGCCAAACACATCAAGACACTTTCTCATTTCATCCTCCATCGTATTATCACTTTCACTATCAATGCAATTAGTGAAAGTAATGAGAAAGTCACTCATGAAGACCATATCTACCTTTTATGCCATGATTCATCATAGGCCTACTAAAATGGCCTATCTTCTTATTGATAAATTTCTCTCCATAGCAACCACTACCAAAGTTACCCTCTCTCTTCATGCATAAATAACCTATCTTGCAAGATATCATATCTCCATCTCATGATGGGTGAAAATTGTGCTTTTTTCACTTTATCTCATTCTCAATATGAGAGCTTCTTAGACATTCAATATCTCCTCAATTGCAAGGAAATTGCAAGACTCTATAAGGAGGTAGATACCTTTTTTTATGTGTTCAGAGAGCATGGAGCCTAAAAGGCAACCTAAGAGGCTATAAGGAAACATGTGAGGCTCTCCATTGGAGGAAAGGATCAACTGCCCAAGACATACCTCCACCACCATCTTCTCAACCCTAACATAACACCTTGCAAATTCTTTATGACTTTCAAATGCAATCCTTCAACACCATAAGGGATATGATGCAATATCTCCACTTGGATATTTAAAGTATACAAGGGCAATTAAATATCAATGTATGCACTCATAGCTTTGAGCCAGCCCCACCATTTGAGGTGAAGCAAGGCATTCAAGAGGAGGAAGAGGGTGGTGAAGAGGAAGAGGAGGCAAGTGATGAAGAAGGAGATGCTTCATTTAGTTCTATTTTCTCTAATTCTCTTTCGTTTTTAAGCTAAGTATCTTAGATGTGTGGTTATATCATGTTTAGATCACACATTCTCTTTTTATATAACATATTTCTATTTTTAATAATATGTTTTCTTGTTGTTCATTTCTTACTCTCTTTAATGATTGCTTCTTTTTGCTTTATATGCTTCAAGTCTTTTTTATCTTGACAAAAGGAGAGAAGAAATAACATGCAACTAATGCAAAAATCAACTTAATTTTCGGATTGATAACTTAGTTAACTATGTTGACTTTAACAATCTTGGTTGACTTAAGTTATTCAATAAGATTTTTGCCTTCAAATGATGTGAAACTTTGCACGCTTATTTTTCAGTACTTTAATTTGATATATGCACTATCAATTTATTATTTGTGCTTAGTTTGATTGTCAAAATAAAAAAGGGGGAGATTGTTAATCTTAGGGTGATTGCTCTCCATTTTCATCTTGACAATCAAATTAATTCTCACTAACTTCTTCATTTAGTGTTATTGTGATAGTGTTCAAAGTTTCAGCACATTTGGTTGTGAATTTCTCATTAAACAAGTAGAAATGTGTAACACCTGATCGGGACACTGATCTCCTGATCGGGACATGATTACAAATCAAAAAATCCATGTCCAGACCATGAAAGACAGCCTTCTGATCTTCTAAAATTCCAGAAGCAAAAGCAGACCGGGATAGGCATATTCCCAACCGAGAAAGTCAATTTCTAGACCGGGAAATGTCATGGTCCAATCGAGAAAATCAAATGGACATGACTGTTGAAGAGGAGACATCACCAAAGTGTGCCACATCATCTGGAAGTCAAAATGACCTAGTCAAACTGACTTATGTCCCTATTGGGAAAGATTGTGTAACACCTTTTACCTTTGGATATTATTTATACTTGTATTATGTTATCGTGTATTGTGTGAGAATAAGACCGAATCATGTTTCTAGTAAGGGATAAATTTTTCTTTTTAATCACATCACAGTATCACTGTGCAACATTTAGCAATTTTGCATAGCATTATAGCTTGACTATATACATAATATATATCACATCACTGTGTATTCACTATATTATATGTATGCAGACATACAGTCCAAACATAAAATACATATCTCTATACATATATGAAATGTAAGGAGAGAGATTGGTGAGGTTAGGCCGATGACCTATGATCCATATCTCCTATATGGTATGCACCTCTAAAATGAGTTAACTACTCTTTTCTACCTGAAAATGGTGCAATTTGGTGAGTTGCGACTTAGTGAGTAAAACCATCAAAAGCATTCTAAAGTACCAAGCCAATCACAATTACAAGTAATAATCATCATTCGTACACATTTTACATGTCATTCTATTTATCAATATCATATGAATATAAATAATATTAAATCATGTAAACATTTCATTTGCTTATGATTATGCTTATGTCATTTTCTTTTTGTTGTGACTAGGCTAAATAGACATTGTCCCGAGTTTCCATGTGAATATTTGCATTTGCTAGCTAGCTTGATTATTTGTAACATTTATAAATTTGTTAGGCCGTAGACTTTTTCTTTTGTGTTTGAATATTTGTTTGGGCCATAGGCCTCTCCTTTTGCCTTACAATGCTATTTAGCTAGTCACATCACCTTTTAAGTCCATATGCATATGCATTTGCAACAATCATTGCTTTTATATCAATCATTATACATTTCAGTCAACATTTGCCTTATACAAAGAAAACCTATACATGTAACACAAACAAGTACTTTACATTCAACACAGTCTCATTGGCCATATCACAGCAATTATGTAATTCAAATAAAGCAAAACAAGTCATATTACATGTACTATGTAAAAATCACATGTACCAAAGAAATCGTTTGATAATTAAACTCACCTTTTCTTTTGATATTAAACCTCTAACTTATTGTCACTCACTTCACTGGGGGTCCCCAATATGCTATAAGCCTAATTGAATGTATACTTTGTCAATTGGTAGCTAAATAAATTTAGTGAAACTTAAACAAATTGAAATATGCATATTATGGACCACAAACTAGGGTTTGGTATTATGGTAGTGTAACCTTCATGTGTTCAGCAGCATATAACATTTGTATACAAATCCAATTTATATTATTCTTATTTCTAATTAAAGCTAACATGTAGAGATATAACATATCTAAATTTTAGAGAAATTAGGGCATTGTGTAATATTTGGTGCAATTTCTATCCATGTTCTGTTTTCTACCCTGATTCTGCCTTTAGGCAGTTTTAGGACACTAAATTTGCTTCTTCATATCTCACAAAGTTCTAGCTATATTTTTATGAAACTTTGTATACAATTATATATCTTAAAATGGAACCTTTTTTATGTTAACAACTTTCATCCATTCTACCTCTAAAGTCCTCATATGGTAGGGTACTTATGACTGGTCAAGAACATGGTAGGCATCTAGACCAGTTTAATTTGTGAAGGTCATATCTCACAAAATACAAAACATATTAAGATGATATTTATGCCAAACTTTTTCTAAGACATATACCTATAACTTTACTGTTTTGACAATTTACAGATTATGTCTATAAAATAGCTCAAAATGGGCAAACAATTGGTTGGACCTGTGTCGGACACTAAGCAGGCGGCTCAAATATAGAACATACATGACTCTCTTGACCATAACTCAACATCCACCAGTCATATGGTCCTAGCTGCCTCTTGCTTCATGGCTTAACAAGAGGACTCTTATGAGCTATGTTCTATATCTAAATCTTTTGATAACATGCATGATGATGATGATGATGATGATGATGATATTTTAATAGAAGTTATGAACCTTGAAATTGAGAAATTTAAAAAGAAAAGTGCTTTTCATAAAAATAAGTATTTAAATTTGAAAAATGATTTTGATGATCTACAAAAAATTATTTTAGAGCTTAAAACATCTAATGAATCTCTTAAGAAATCATTGGATGATCGTTCATCAAAACCTTCAACCTAAAAATAATATTTTAAAAAGTGAGGTTGAAGAGTTTAGAAACTCAATTTCAAAATTTCATAAGAGGAAGGAAAATTTGGATATACTTATTGTATCTCAAAGACCTCCTCTAGTGAGACATGGTCTAGGCTTCAATGGAGCTTCAACATCATCATCTCCACCTAGCTCAATATTCGTTAAGGCTAGCACACCACAAACCTCATTCATTGAGGTAATTGGCTCTAAAGCCAAAGGCAAGGCACACA
>CATIWF010001052.1:0-10187 GCA_949630135.1 Balakata baccata | reverse complement strand
GTTGTTCTGTGTGATCAATTGATATTCCTTATAAAACTATAACATTATGCAGTAGAGTTAATAATTTTGAAATGCTTGACACTATCCTCAATATCAAATTTAAAGAGTTGATGACCCGAAACCATATATTATGGCATTGTCAACTTGGGCATATCAAAGAGAATCACATGATGAGTTATGGCAACTTGGGGTCATTTGATTGTGAATCTCATTTACTAAGCAAGTTAACAAAATCACTTTTTAGTGAAAAAGGATGAACATGCAAAAGGACTGATGGACCTTGTACATATAGATGTATGTGGACCAATATTTATACATGCCATAAATAGTTTTGTCTACTTCATTACCTTGATTACGATCACTCATAATTTGGGTATTTGTATATGGTGAGATACAAATTTGAAGTCTTTGAAATGTTCAAAAATTTGAAAAATGAAGTAGAGGAACAATTAAGTAAAAGTATTAAGACACTTAGATTAGATCAAAGTGAAATAATACTTAAACTAAATGTTTCAATATCATATAAGAGATAATAAGATTTTATCTGAATCAACTATATTTTATATGCCATAGCATAAATATTTGGTTAAAAGGAGTAGTTGAACCTTGTTAGACATGGTGAGGTACATAATAAGCTTTTAAAAATCCTTAAAGTTCCTTTTTTGGTCATGCACAAGGGATTATGTTTATATGATAAACATAATATGTATCAGTTAGTTGATGTTGTTGAATATAAGATATGAAATAACATAAAGCCTATTCTTTCAGAAATGAAAGCTTAGGATTATCTTACTTAAGAGAAGTAGATAATGTTGGATTAGTTAAAAGCTCAATCTAACCCTATGTCTGTATATGGGATATCCAATGAGAGTCATTTGGTTATCAGTTTTACCACTGTTTGAAGCAAAAGGTGTTTGTTTCAAACAATGTTATCTTCCAAGAAAGAGTTTCTTCTACAAAAAGATAGTGGGAGCAAGAATGAACTTGATGAAGTTCAAATATATACTCAAACAGACACAAATCCATTGACAAAGCCCAAAATATGTTATTCATATAGATGAACTAACAGTAAGATCTTACGAAACACAAAAGCTTTATAAGCAAAGTAGGATACGAGTTATTCCCATAAGAAATCGATCTCTTATAAGTGAACAAAAAGTTGTATTGCTCATAGAGGATGATGAGCCTGCTACTTATGAAGAGATTCTGAAGAGTTCAGAATATGACTGATGGCCATAAGCCATAAGTCGATATGGATTCCGTGTCTATAAACTAAGTAAGGACTTTGGTTGATCCACCTAATAGGACAAAGCCCACTGAGTACAAATGGGTCTTTAAGAAGACCGATATGGAAGGTAATATAGTTGCCTATAAAGCTAGAGTTGGTAGTTAAAAGACATCATTAAAGACAAAGGTTAGCTTTGACAAGACTTTTTACTCTATATACTATGCTTAAATCCATCGTGTTACTCCTAGTCATTGCTTCTCATAGTGATGAAATTTTGCAAATGGATGTGAAGGTTGGTTTCATTTTGGAAATTTGACTTAATATGTGAACATAACACAACCTAAGAGATTCATATCTGATGATGATGAAATAGGATGCAAATTGCAAAATCCATTGATGAATTAGTGCATATATCCGGCAACATCTAAATTAAAGAGATAACCAAAGAGTTTGTTTTTCTCACAAGATATGGATGATTCATATGTTTTCAAGAAGGTTAGTGGGAGTGCTATTTTCTTCCTAGTGAAGTATGTGGAAGACATACTATTAGTAGGAAATGATCTCTCATTTATAAGTTAATCAATTTGTTACTCTAAAATAATTCTCCAAGAAAGATTTTAAAAGTAACCTGCCAAAAGGGGATTAAGATCTATAAAGATAGATATAAAAGGTTACTCATTCTTTCTTAGTCTACATAGCTAAGATGCTAAAGTGGTTTGCATAAAGTAGTCTATGAGAGGATCTATTCCTATGATTGATAGGATCACCATTTCCAAGTCCTTATGTCCAAAGACATAAGACAAATAGACTAGCATGGATAAGATTCCATAAGCCTAGTCTATTAGATTCATTATGTACTATGATGTGTACTAGGCCCAATAGATATCATGCTACGAGTGTCATGAGTGGATATCAATATGAACCCATCAAAGGATTATGGGTGACTGTCAAGAATATCCTTAAACACTTGAGAAGGATTAAGGATGTATTCTTGGTTTAAGGAGATAGTACGCTTAAGGTAAGCAGGATTATAGATGCCAGCATCCAATTCGACAAGGATAACTCAAAATCCTAGTCGGGCTATGTATTCATATTAATTAGTTGTCTAGTCAATTGGAAATGTTCCAAACTGATGATGATTAATGATTCCACAACTCAAAGTATATTACAGCTTCCAAGGCAGCTGAGGTAGCAGTTTGGAAAGGGAATTCATCACAAGGTTGAAGTGATTCCTTGTATTGTAAATCCAATATGATTGGAACAACAATAGAGCCACTACATATGCAAAGGAATCATGGTCTCATCAAAAGGTCCAAACATGTACTCAATCTTATCAATTGATTTTAGAAATCAATGGTAGATGTGATGTAATGAGAGAAAGAGTTCCCACTGATCAGAAAATATATGATAGAGTCACTAAACAAAAACCCTAAAAGGAATATGATAGTCATATCTTTACCTATAATGTAATGTACAAAGGCAATTAGCTTTAGTGCAACTGGGAGATTGCTAGATATGTGCTCAAAAGGCAATCACCTCAGGCACTTAGTGTATACATTCATAAAGGCATTTTTTCATTATATTAGTATTCATTTGCATATGAATTGATATAGATCTTAAACTGATTAATGAAAGTCCATGATATGAAACATAGCGTGAAGGAAATCATGATGGGATCATGATAATGAGATTCATATCACATGTAATTATGTTAATATCTGAATTATCCCTAGTTATAAGATCAACAAGATGGGACATTGTTGATTTGGATAGACTAGCACATGTTATACTGCATGATTAGATCAAGCAGTAGATCTCATAAGCTATAAACATGAGATGCTCAAAGTTAACATATGGATGCTTGCTAAAAGTAGTCAAGTACATTGGATGACCTATTACAAGACGATCATATGGATTATCTATTCAAATGTCAATGATAGTCACATCATAGCAATAGGGCAAGTATCCTTAAACTTGAGGTACTCAAAGATATCTTGGATACTGATTTTGTTCTTTGACTCCATTCCTTGTTGCCATATAGAGGTCTCTCATAGGGTGGTAATTGGGTACAGCTTGAGGTATTTGAAGGTAATTGGGTGGCCAACAGAGGATTCACCACTCCTGATAGAGGGAGAGTATACCCATGGCCTCTTGTCGGGATCATTACTTTGGAATCTCTGGCCAGAGTGGAAATGTCCTGAGGATGGTCTTCAGTGACATGTCTAAGAGAGTAATGAGTCATAAGGACAAGATTTAACATCACTTGGGCTAGGTGTGACGTAGTCAGTCTAGCAGGAGCTAACACATAGTCCATGCTCTAAACGGAATGGGGTATAGGATGGTGAAAGGATGAATTGCACATATTGTTGTCTATGAAAAAGTTCGTAGTCAAACCACTGACTTTCCAGTCAATTGGGGGTCATGATGTGTTGCTAGATACCGCTCATGACTTGCTTAAATTATTTGATAATTTAAGTGGCCAACATAACTAGGAACCTAATGGGTCACACGCTTTGGAGATGTAAATAACGATTAAAATGGTTTTGGATGAAATCCAAAATATGAGAAAATTATTTTGAGTCGGCTCGCAATAAGATCGAGGAGAAAAATTGCTTGGAGGTTGATAGGTCCACTGGCCTGGCAGGCCTGCCAAGTAGACCTAGCAGTAGGCCCAGGCAGGTTGCTACGTGCGTTACTACTATTCATAACTTCTCATTTTCTCCTCTCTTCAATTTAGATCTATTTTCTGATTTTCTTTTGGATCAAAGAGACCCCAAAAGACAGAAAATAAAAAAAAAATTTTTTGGAGAAGAAAAATTTTTTGAGACAGCAAAAAAATTGAAGAGTTTAATTTTCTTCTCTTATGAACATACACTATTGCTAGCACTTTGAGGTATATTCAAGTCATCTCCCTTGTGGTTTCATTCTTTCTTCTTCGATTGGATATTGTTAGAGACAATCCAAGATTGGATTGTTGTGGTTTGTTATAACCCAACAAGTTGAGAAGTTGAAGAAAAATAAAAAAATTATAAAGGTATAAATTCTGAATTTTCTTTGGTTAAATTAGTTTTAATTGACACATGTATAATCATTTGATTCGGATTTTGAAATTTTTATTTTTCCGCTGCGTAATATGTATGTGATACATGTTCAAAACCCAATATTGGTATCAGAGCCACCTTGTGCCCATTAAAATTAATTTTAATTTAAGATGCAATTGGATTGCATAGTTTTGATGATTTGGATCTTTTGATTTGTAAAATTAAAATTTATTTGTAAAATTTATTTTACATATTTTTCTTTTTATGATCTGATCATGAGATGATTGAGGATGATTATGTTGATTGAAAAATAGTTTGAATATGATTCAAATAATTAATTTTAAATTTATTACAATATTGCATTGTTGATGAACATGTGATCTTGTTTGAATTAATTGTTAGAGCTGTTCATATTTTTCTTGTAATTTGATTATGAAAAAATTATTTAGACATGTTAAGAATGTGTTTAATCCTCTAGAAGTGTCCAATAATTAATTAAAAATTATTTTAATTAATTTTTCAAACAAACACCGAAACAGATTTACTAAGAGTACCCAACGGGACTGTTTTGTTTGATTTTTTGTATATGAATACTTCATTTTCAGCACCTTGAAATGATTTTTACATGAATAAAAATATGTTATTTTGATGTTAGAAGTATGCCAAAATCAATTTGTCCAAATTTAAATTTCCAAACTAATTCTAGACGGCAAATGGGTCATTTTGAGCGTCTTATGTGTTAGTTCGTTTGTTTTGATAATTTTGGCTTGTGCCAAAATTATTTTGATGGACTTGAGCTGGTCTAAAGATGCTTAGATTGATGGTTTGAAGTTCTGAAAATTTTGGGATTTTTGGAAAATTAATTTTGAATTAATTTAAATTGAGCAAATGATATATCTAGTATGACTAGAATGTGGCATGTATGTTAAAATTAAATTGTTTAATTTTTGACATCATAATAATTTGATTTTAAGGTTAATTAATTTTGAATTAATTTTGGAAATATGGAATTTAATTTAATTTGATTAATTATTAAATTCCATATTAAAATGACGTACAAAATTAAATTGACTGAAACAACAAAGTAGGCAATTTTGATTCAAGTGTTGAATCAACTTTCAAATTTGTAATCCAAAATTATCACTACCTATTTTGTTTTATTTTATGTATTAGAGAATGCATGTTAGAGGTGTATGGAAAGACATGATGGATGATTATAGACTTAGACCCAATGTGATTAAGTATGCATGAATTTTGTTTTATGGCAAATAGAGCGTGCGTGTCCTTACCTCTCTTTCCTTTCTTATGTATTTCTTTTCTCATCTTACTCCCCTCAAATGTAAATTGAGATTTTCTATTTTTGAAATATGTAATTAGATTATATAGGATTATGATAGAATGTAGATGCAAAAGAGCAAGAAACAAATGAGGTGGTGCCATAAATAAGAAGACTTAAAAATAGAAATTTGATTTCTATTTTTGAGTTGTAATTCATACATATACCTAGGTAAGACCTAATCAATCTCTTTTTGGCTCAAGATATTGACTTTAGTATGTCCATAATCATGTCATATAGTTAATATAACTATCTTTATATATTCATGTGATGAATGTCTGATATATAAAAGTATGCAATAATAACATGATGAGACTAAATTAACAAAATCCCTCACTAAACAAACAATTATATCTTATGTCTTCCAATAATGTGGAGAGAACTAGAGTTCTTCTAGAGTTAGAGTTGTTAAGTTGCCTTAAGCTCATTCTATAAGAATAGGGTCAAATATTTGAAATTAGATTTCATGATTAATGAGTTGGACTTAACCAAAACCATTGATTTGTTGGATTTGCGCCAAGGTAAATGTGTATTGGAGGTGAAGCTGGGTAAGTGTACATGAGATGTGCACATATCAAGAGTTGATAGCCCAATGTGTGTGCATATATCAATTAGTTGATAGCATAAGATTCGATAGTTGAATGGATATGCAATTGGTATGGATCAGATACCTACCATTTAAATTAAAGATGGTTTGTTGAGTTGCCTCAAGGTCATTTTTAGCAACTTGGATATCGACCCACTAGAAGGACTTACATATAAGTTCTCCCAGATCTATAGTGAGGGCCATGGGTTTGCAATAAAATAGTGGGAGCCATAATACATTTTATTAAAGACCTAATATCATGCATTCACTCATGTACCCACTTCTACAATCTCGATCTTTACATCTAATTTGTTGGAATCATATTATTCAATGTGAATCAAAGTGTAATCATGAGTCATACATTTTGACTAACTTAAGCTTCCTTGACTAGCATAAAACTAAGAATGGTTCTCAAATCCAATAGGTTGCCAAAGTCTGGAATAGCTATTTTCCTTCCCTTAATGCTTGAGATGCAAGTGTTATGAACAATTTGCATAAAAGAAGTACCTGAATAATAATGGATTGGTCCTAAGTTGTTCAAACTTCAAAAGCAGCATGGAAATATATGCAAAATCATTATGTATTATCTTAGAAAGATGGCCAATGAGCAAGCTCAAGCTGAGTGATATGAGATATCTAAATTGCTCTACCACTCTAAGATGATAGAAGAGAGATTTATCTAAAATGTAATACGCATTATAGATAAAAGGAAAAGTAGAGAGACATCTTAAAAGGTACTTCCATTATAGCAAGAGTTGAAAAATGGAAATGGAATAACAAAGCTTACTTTGAGTTTTTCAAGAAGTAGAAGAGAAGACATATAGATGCACCTTATACTTCAAGTAAATTTAATAAAGAGGATAACATTGTTTCTTATAATAACACATGAGTATTAGATACTGTATATAGATCTCACATATGCAAGATATGCAAGACCAAATAAACAATAAAAAGTTTAAGGAGAGTCAAAACTGTACACATTGGCTATATAGCAATAGTTGTTGTAATAGCTATAGAGGCTTAAGTTTCAACACTTTCTAGTAAGCTTATTTAAAGGTTTAAACAATTGCAATTTTCTTTTAGTTTATGAATAAAGAATATAATTTTGTTTAATAGTTAAACAAAAAGTTCTGTATTCGACTATTAAAAACAATTGTTGTTCTTTACAGTCAAATGACATTCCTTCTGAAACTAAAACATTATGCAATAGAGTTTATGATTTTAGAATGCTTGATTCCCTCAATTAAATTTAAAGGGTTCATGACCTAAAACATAAATTATGACATTGTCAACTCGGGCATATAAAAAAGAATCACATGATGAATTATAGTAACTTTAGGTCATTTGATTATGAATCATATGACACATGTGAAGCTCATTTGCTAAGTAAGTTAACAAAATCACTTTTTAGTGAAAAATGATGAACATGCAAAAGGATTGATGGACCTTGTACATATAGATGTATGTGGATCAATGTTCATGCATGCCATAAATGGTTTTGTCTACTTCGTTACCTTAATTATGATCGCTCATAATTCTGGTATTTATATATGGTGAGATACAAATTTGAAACCTTTGAAATATTCAAATAATTCAAAAATCAAGTAGAGGAACAATTCAGTAAAAGTATTAAGACACTTAGATTAGATCAAAGTGAAATAATACTTAAGCTAAATGTTTCAACGTCATATAAAAGATAATAAGATTTTATCTAAATGAACCATATCTTATATGTCATAGCATAATGATGTGGCTAAAAGGAGTAGCCAAACCTTGTTAGACATGGTGAGACAAATAAGCTTTTAAAATTCCTTAAAGTTCCTTTTATGGTCGTGTTCATTAGATTATATTTATGTGATAAATATAATACCTTATCAGTCAGTTGATGTTGTTCCATATAAGATATGAAATAACATAAAACCTATTCTTTCATAAATAAAAGTTTAGGATTATCCAGCTTAAGAGAAGTAGATAATGTTGGATTAGTTAAAAGCTCAATCTAACCCAATATCTGTATGTGGGATAACTAATGAGAGTCATTTGGTTATCAAATTTACCACTGTTTGAAGCAAAAGGTGTTTGTTTCAAACAATGCTATCTTCCAAGAAAAGAGTTTCTTCTGCAATAAGATAGTGGGAGCAAAAATGAACTTGATAAAGTTCAAATATATATTTAAGCAAACACAAATCAACTGACAAAGCTAAAATATGTTATTCAAATAGATGAAGTAACAGTAAGACCTTATGAAACACAAGAGCTTCATAAGTAAAGTAGGATACAGGTTGTTCCCAAGAGATATCGATCACTTATAAGTGAATAAAAGGTCATATTGCTCATAGAGAATGATGAGTCTGCTACTTATGAAGAGACTCTAAATAGTTCAGAATATGACTAATGGTCATATGCCATAAGTCGAATATGGATTCCATAACTATAAACCAAGTATGGACTTCGGTTAACCCACCTAATGGGACAAAATTCATTGTGGGTGCAAACGGGTCTTTAATAAAAGATCGATATGGAAGGTAATGTAGTTGCATATAAAGCTAGAGTTGGTAGTTAAAAGACAACAGTTGGTTTTGACAAGACCTTTTACTCCATATACTATGCTTAAATCCACAATGTTACTCGTAGTCATTGCTACTCATTATGATGAGATTTTGCAAATGGATATGAAAACATGTTTCATTATGAAAATCTGACTTAAGATGTGTATATGACATAACCTAAGAGATTCATATTTAATGATGGTGAAACATGATACAAATTACAAAATCCATTGATGGATTAGTGCAAACATCCGGGAGTTGAAACATTTAAATTGATGAAATAATCAAAGAGTTTATTTTCTCACAATATATGGATGATTCATGTGTTTTCAAGAAGGTTAGTGGGAGTGATATTTTTTTTTCCTAGTGAAGTATGCAGAAGACATACTATTAGTAGGAAATGATCTCTCATTTCTAAGTTAGTCAATCTATTACTCTAAAATTATTCTCCAAGAAGGATTTTAAAAGTAACATGCTAAAAGGGGATTAAGATCTATAAAGATAGATCTAATAAGTTACTCATTCTTTCTTAGTCTATATAGCTAAGATGCTAAAGTGGTCAGTATGAAGTAGTCTATGAGAGGATCTTTTCCTATGATTTATAAGATTACTCTCTCTAAGTATTTATGTCTAAAGACAAATAGACTAGCATGGATGAGATTCCATAAGCTTAGGCTATTGGATTCATCATGTGCTATGTCGTGTACTAGGCCCAATGGATATCATGCTATGAGTGTTATGAGTGGATATCAATATGATCCCATCAAGGGTTTATGGGTGACTGTCAAAAACATCTTTAAATACTTGAGAAGAATTGGGGATGTATTCATATTAAATGGTTGTGTAGTCGATTGGAAGAGTTCCAAATAGGTGATGGTTGTGGATTCCATAACTAAAAGTACATGACAACTTTCAAAGCACCTTAGGAAGCGGTTTGGATAAGGGAATTCATCACAAAGTCAAAAGTGATTCCTAGTATTGTAAATTCAATACGATTGAAACAACAATAGAGTCATTGCATGTGCAAAGGAATCATGGTCTAATCAAAAGTTTCAGATATATACTCAGTCTTATCAATTGATTTGAGAAATCAATGGTAGATGTAATGTAATGAGAGAAAGAATTCCCACTGATCAGAAAAATATTCAATCAAGTCACTAGACCAAAACCTTAAAAGAAATATGATAGTCATATCCTCACCTATGGTATAATGTACAATAACGATTGGTTTTAGTGCAAGTAGGAGATTGTTAGAGATGTGCCCAAAAAGCAATCATGTCAGGCACTCAGTGTACACATTCATAAATGCATTCTTTCATTATATTAGTATTCATTTGTATATGAATTGATATAGATCTTAAACTGATTAATGAAAGTCCATGATATGAAACATAGCATGAAGGAAATCATGATGGGATCATGATAATGAGATTCATATCATATGTAA
>CATIWF010001041.1:0-14368 GCA_949630135.1 Balakata baccata | reverse complement strand
GTAATTAAAAGGAGAATTCCGGAAGGACACACGAGGAATTTGGAAATTGTGTCCGATATAATATTAAGGACTTAATATTATATTTCCGTTTCGATAAAATTAATGACCTTATAAGTCACACCAACGACATTATTAGTCTAGTCCATATAAAGATGTGAAGAGTAATTTAATTGAGAATTAAATTAGAAATTATCACTTATATTTTTGAGTTAAAATTAATGTTAACTAATTCTTCTATTTATAATTTTAATTAAAGTATTAATTAAAATTATAATAATTTAATTTAGTTGTTAATTAAATTAATTATAGTGGTACATTAAAGTAATTACCACATATAATAGAAGAGAAAATTGATTCTATGATTAATGATGTTAGCTAGAAAATGAGCTATGCAATTATTGCACTATTATTTTATAAATCAAAATTAAAAAAAAAAAAGTCAAATTTTCTTTTTCCACCGTCTGCACAATCTCATTCAATGAGGTTTGAATTGGTTTTGGCCCTTTGGCCATTTTTTCTTTCTTAATCTTTCTTCTCTTCTTAATCTTCTAATATTCTTCTTCTTCTAATGTTAATGATCTTCATCTGGTTCAAAATTTTATGTCGGAGCAAAAATTGTTTTTATTCTTAAAATTTTTTTTTCTCTCATATGGTATGAGTATTGAAAGAAAATATTGAGGAAAAGCTCCTAAAGTGTTAGTAGCTTAGAAATTTGCTAGAAGGAGAAAATTAGTGATCATACATCCGGGACTAGTAAAAGAGTTTCATCAACGCAATTAAAGCTTTTGATCTGGTTTGTACCTTGGTGAACTCGGTAATAAAAGGTTTGTCTTAATCCTTTTATTTTTTATTTTGTTCTTAAAATCATGAGATGATTTTGACAAAATGGATTTTATCCATAAAGATTACAAAATATGTTTTGCTAAAAGTTATGAATAAATGCTAAAAGTTAACATAAAAAGTGTATTTTTATGTCATGCGATATTTGATTGCATGTTACGGTAAAATTAAAAAATTTTAAAATTTATAATTTTGACTGAAAACTAGAGTTTTCCTCAATCCAAATAATATTTCCGCTACCAACACAAATTTATTAATAGCGACGGGTTGCTTGTTGCTAACTTTTTAAAAGATATATAATATTAAATTAGCGACAGATTATCCATCGCTAATTTGGAATAATTTATTATTTTATTTTATATTTCATATGTTGCATAAAAAACCATTATTTACTTATGGAAAGTTGAAGTTGAAATTAAATATAATAAATAAAAACTGAAATTCAATTCCATAATACATACAAAATATTATTCAAGTATATTTTATTGTGCAAATCTGGACATATAAAAAAAAAATAGAACAAATACTATTGGCAGTCTTAATGTTGTTGGTCCTACTATTGCTGCGGTTGTGCTGTATCAAAAGCAGATGTTGCTTGACTCACAATACATATACACTACAATGAATAATAATGACCCAACATGTCTAAGTTGTCTCAACAAATGTGAAAATATTTTCTTTGCACAAGATCAATCTTTCTTTTCCTTTTCGGCTTCTTAGTTCTTAGAAGCTTTATCAAAAATTTTATTGCAACTTAATTAAATCTGCTAATAATTTCCAGGATATATTATTACCTTTTACCCATGTAAGTGATACTGCCCGCAGGTGACACAACCACAGCCGTTCTTCTGTAAAAAACTTCATCTGCATCAAGCAATTCCCTACTACCACAAGTCGTTCTTCAACCTGCAAATTATCAGTGAGTATTGGCAAGTGGAGTGATTCAAGTACCAATTGCAGAAACACCAAGTGACAACTATAGTGGACCAATGTAACACCAACTCTATAATACGTGGGAAAAGATAGTGTAAAACAGCACGATCAACTGAAATAACCAAGACATGGAGCAAGCCTTTCCTTTTGGGAAAAAGTTACTCCACCATCATTCACAAAAAAAGTTGAAATACATTTGGTGAATATCATATTATTGTGATCTCTATATCAAAATGATACTTGAGCAAGGGAGGTAAGAAGAAAAAATAAAACAGAATACATAATCCATATATGTTTACATTAATCAATACCATGACTAAGTAAAAGTTATAATGTTTTACATCTGCGACCTCCAATTAAGGACTCATATAGGCAGCGACATGCTTTGCAGGAAAAGAGAACAAACTCAACATAAGCATATGTCCGTTAGACTAGAACATTCATGATCTGTCAGGTAGGGATGCCTGACAAGTACTAGAATTGCCATAAGAAAAGTCTAATAACCATAGAACTAGAATTGCCAATCTTTCATTGATCGTGTTAATAAAAATACACAATATGCCAAACAACCACCTCTTGCCCAAATGATGCCCGAAGAGTAGCGATTTCAGCAGCAGTGGCTGTACCATCTTCCCCTTAGTTCAATATCTTCACTCTAATGTTTAACAATAACAGCAGGTAGTGAGGGTACTCAATAAGAACAATAATTATTGATCATATAATACCCAACAATTTGCTTTTTTGGGGATTCCAGCAGAATAATAGGCAGTAAAGCAGAAATTCACACTATTATATATATATATATATATATATATATATATTTTGCACATTTACATAGATTTGGAGGATTTTAAACTATGGACTAAAACTTCATTCGACTACTCCGTAAAATTCATCCAAAGTTATACACCACAAGACCAAAAGAATCACTCAAAAGACAGAACATCTCATATCACTTCAACGTGTTGTTTTCATATGTATAAACAATAAATTGAACATCGACCAAGAGAAAGAAATATAAAGTTTTTTCAAGAAGTAGTAGAATAAATGCATACCAGCAACATCTTGATCATCGTAATATCCTCTATACACAGTCCCATAAGAACTAGACCTTGGATCCTCACTTTAAGAAGAAGAAAACCGAATGTCAGCAGGTTTGACAAAGCTAGGCCAATCAAACATGCGAAACACACTAAGGTAAAGCAATAGCAGTCATAAAATATGTACCTCGCAGGCATTGCAAAGCTCTTCCACGAACTTCAGAGAGATGCTCACACTTAATTGCAAGAACATCAACAGGCCTAAAAGTGTCACAAACTTGATAGATCCAGATTCTAAAAAACCAAGAGCAACATTGGTTAAAAAACCTATAAGAACTTTCTACTGAAAATCAAGCTTTACAGTAACATCAGAATAACGTATAGACAAAACTCGTCAAAGAGACAAAGAGGGGACCTTGGAGATGAAAGAATGTCTTCAAAGCCAAAGAGGCCTGTTTCACCATCTTGAAATAAAGATATAAAGATATCTCCAAAGTCAAAGAGGCCTGTTTCACCATCATCAAATAAAGAGATAAAGATTATTAACAACACTACAACAATGCAGGAAAAGGGCAAGGACTAAAGGTGATTTCAAACTTTATAACTTTTTCACTTCACACATCAAAAGCAAGCTTGATTTTATCACACATTTGAGACTTATAATAGATATAACCGTCAACTTTTCTGTGTCATTCTAGTCATACATAAGGTATGTAATGCACACAATTAGTAAAATGAAAGTAAGACCCTTATATGATGTAATAATAATAATTGTTTGCAAAAAAATAAAAGTATGAATGCTGAAACAGTATAACAACTTAGAGAGGTTTAGTAGAGTTCATGACATTGGATTTAAAGTATATTACAACACACAAGCAAACTCCAAATTATACTCCAATATGCATAAATAAGACGAAAACAAATGATTGAAAAAATAACAATTGGCACAGACTAACATTTTAAAGAAATTACAAACAGAAACTACACTTTCTATGCAGAAATTATATTTTCCCTAGCTAACATTCTAAATGTAAAATTTCTGTGTATCAATTTAGATTTGAGGCAGAGATCGATATTTATTTGTATCATTGATCGTTAACTGATGATGAAGTATTGCCAAGACCAAATGATGAATGATCCTGCTTTAGTTGCGTAAATTTTTATCTATTTTAATCAATTATTTCATAACCTTAATTAACTTTCAAGCCCAATATAATATGGTAGAAGAAGAAAATTGCAAATAAAGGCACTGTTCAAATAAACCTAACCTAGGGTGAGTCACTTCACTTGGCACCCAACAAACATCACAACACTTCTTTTCTTCATAATAACGAGCCTCTCTTTCTTGCAGTGTTTCATTGAAGAAGAAAGAATCATTCAACCCTCCTTTAGTAATGACTTTAATGCTCTTCTTCTTCATTTTTTCATTTATTTGTCGGTTACCCATCCATTCTAAGAATCTATAAGATTAATACAAGTGTAAGATACTGCAAACCTAGCCTCTGATTTCAGATCTATTTTTATGTCACCATCAGCCCTAGATCGTGATAAGGGAAAGTACAGAGATGGGGGGAAAAGTTTTATTCACTCTCATTAGAATTTCAAGTTTTGGCTGAAACTTCCTTCACCCTTTCTTCTTTTTTTCTTCTTTCCTTTATCCTTGGTCAGCAAAGTTGCTGTGTGAGGTGGGGTTAGCAGGCGAAGTTACTGCTTGGGGTAGAACGGTGTTCGGCAGCCATGCGGAAACAACCAAAAAAGAGATTTCTAGGTTAGCATATTTTAGAGTGGAGCGAGGTCGGAATATGTTAGGGAATTGAAATTTTGCAATATCAAGGTAACTTTCAGCACTAAGGCCAAAAGGGGGAGATTCATTCAACATAGCAACGATGGACAAATCCGTCGCTAACAGCGATAAAAATCATCAAAGTATCAACGCATGTAGCGACAAGTTTGGATCAGTCGCTAATTTACCACCTTTTCATCGCCAAATTTTGCTCCATATATAGCGATGGAGTTAGTGACAATACTAACTCGTCGCTAATGTTTCACCATTCCATTGCTAACTAAATTGTAAATTGTTTGCAATTAATCCGTAAGCAATCCCTCGCAAATTTGTCACTATTAGTGATGGATAGTATCTGTTGCTAAAAGCCTTTGCTATTTCAATTGTTTCTTATAGTGATATAGCGAAGGACAAGAGTGCATTCGTTGGATTTTGATGGATTCCAAGAGGAACAAATTGGGTATATGTAGGAAACAACTCTAAAGTTGAAATAATGAGAATTGGTACTTGGAAGTTACTCATACGTGGTGGCCAAATCTTGTTCCTAAGATTCATCGAAATTTAGTATCGATGTTGGTTTTACTTAAATTAGACTTTGAATTACATTTTCTTAGACATGGTGTTGATTTATTTTTAGAACAAAATTAATATGGTTGTGTTTATTTTCTAGATGGTTTAATTGTGATGTTGAACATAATGAAAGCAGTATAAGTTTTTCATATTTTACATTTGTTGTTGATTATGAGAATGATGTGAATGTTTGACATGCTAGACTTGATCATTTTGGCCAACAACGTATAAACTAATTAGCCAAAGGAGGTTTATTGGGTAAATTAGATAAAGTTGATTTGCCAACTTGTGAGCATTGCCTAACTGGAAAAACAGCACGTGAATCATTTGGAAAATGAACTAGAGCTACAAATTCATTGCAATTGATTCATTTAAACTTCTGTGGTCCAATGAATGTCAAACTTAGACACATGACAAGTTATTTCATTACATTTATAGATGATTTAACTCAATATGGTTATGTCTATTTGATTTCTCATAAATCTCAACCATTAAATTGCTTTATAAAATATATGAACTTAGTTGAGTATCAGTTAGATAAGAAAATTAAAGTGTTAAGAACTGATTGAGGTTGAGAATATCTTTCTGATGAGTTCAAATGTTTATATGATGAAATGGGAATAGTACATCAGTGGACTATCTCGTATACTTCACAACAAAACGTGTAGCGAAAAAGCGAAAAAGGACCCTACTTGAAATAGTTAGGTCAATGATGGCATATGCTCTTTTGCCTATCACATACTAGGGTGATGCTTTGTTAACTGCCACATTTGTTCTTAATTGTGTGCCCTCAAAGTCAGTTATCACCACTTTGCATGAGTTATGGACTTGTAGAAAACTTGACCTAAGTGTTTTAAAACTTTGGGGATGAGTAGCTTATGTACTCAACTCCTCTCATAAATATGAAAAAATTGGGTTCCAGATGAAAGAAGAGTATCTTCATTAGATACTTTGAACAATCAAAAAAGTATGTATTTATAGGCGAACAAGATGGTGGTAACATCACTAAGTTTAAATCACAAGATGTCGTGTCTTTAGAAAATGATTTTCCTAAACATGGTAAGATAGGTGAACATCTATCATTATATGAAACCAATGACTAAACTATTTCCACTGCACAAGAGTTGAATCCATTTTATTTGAGTGGGAGTGTTTTGAGAAATGATGAATTAGTTTATACAGAAACTCAATTACAACCTGAGTTGGATCCAACAATGGTTGCTCGTCCAGTAGAAGTAACATTGAAATCAAGGAATCTCAAATCCAACGAATGAGTTGCAAACTAGTTCACTACAAGAAAAAGGATCTTTAGCTACCAACTTTTAGCAACCACAAAAATTTCATCCATATAAGTCGGTCAATAACGACCAATTTTTGTCATGTCACTAAATTTACCAAAATACATGAGGTTTTGTGATTATATAAAATAGTTGTCACGGTATTTCTATGTTAGTCATTGCTGCTATTGTCTAAATGGCGGGGTATTTCTGCGGGAATAGAAAAAAGGGTCCCACTTTATTGAAAAATGATACTTATTAATAAAATCTATTTCTTTAGAAATTGATAAAAGCTAAAAATATACTCCCATCTTCTCTCCTTGCACAACTTGGAATCAATTTACAAAGAAAACCTAAAAATTTCGCATTTTCTTCTCTCATCCCGTTATGTTACTGTCAAACAATGGGACCCTAAAAACCTATTTCTCTCTTTCTTGCCTTCTGCATCTAATTTGTTTCCTATTGTTTAGTTTTTGACTTATCTTACCAATTTCACTGTGTCGTGTTTCAGTTCTGGATCTACTTTCATCAATTCTTCTAGTAAGTTTCTGTTTCAAGTTTTTTTTCTTTGTTTTTGATGTTCTGTGTTTCAGTTGTGGATCTAATTTCTTTAGAATTGATTTTTGTTGTTGGTACTGATTTAGAAATTATTTTTTTGCTTTGTCCATTTGAAGTTCTTTTTAATTTTTGGGTTTTCGGTGCTTTGTCCTATGAGTGATTGTATATCTAGGAAGAGGGTATTTTCCAAGTGCATCTTCTAGTAAAAGAATTTTTTTTTTATTTAAAAAAAAAAAGAGAGAAAGGGGAACAATGTTTAATATTTGTAGACAATGCAGAGTCATATATGCAAGTGAAATTCAAGAATGATGTGTTTATCTTGGTACATGAATTTGTGTGCATTTGTTTTTTTTCCTTTTGTCTGATAATGGTACTGAAAGAAAGGTTTTTCCAATTTGGTTGAAAACTTGAAATTTTCACACATCCTTTTTACAGGTTTTGGTTGCATTAAATGTTTTCTTTAAAAAAAATTTATTGATTAAAATATTGTGCACCTGCATCTATTCAATGCAATTGGAGTTTCATATAAAAAATGGCTTTAATTGGTTCTTTTAGCATGGAGTTGTGGAATTTATGAATTTTCTCTGACCTGGTTCTTATTATGGTTAATTGCGTTTTAAGGTTGTTGCTGAGTTAGAAGTTGATTTTTCAGGGAATTTCTTCTGGTATATGTGGGGAGAATGATATTAAGAGCTTGTAAACATACATTTTAAAGTCTTCACAAAATTGGTTACTGGAGAAGGAAAATAATGAGGTAAGTTCCACTGCTTTACAAAGCTGCCATAGTTGTTTTCTTACTCTATTGTCTTAGTTCACTTTTGCTTCTTGACCTCAGATGAACTTTTTGTTGTAGGTGTTGAAGTCGATAGGATTTGCGGAGTTTCTGATGAGATGTTCAGGCCTGCTTTCATGCTATTAATGAACTAAATCAAGACTTAGCGCAAAGTATGTAATATTGGGCAATGGAATGACACCCTCTGAAATTGATGTTATATTTTCAATAATACTTTGATTAGTGATACGTACTCTAGTTGTTTTAATATGAGATACATTGTCCCATTTTATTTCATATCAGTTATCACAAAAAGTTGCTGCATATAAGTTTTTCTTCTGACTTCTATTTTGAGTGTATTTTGATATGTTGGTAGAAATCTCATTCAAACAGCATTATATTAGGACTATTGCTGTTGAACTATAAGATTGAATAGATTTCATGAAATGCTATGTATCTTTTGGGCCTTGCTTAAAATGTGGTCATCAATTGTCATGTTCTTAGGTATATCTTATATGATGAAGAGCACATTTTGACATGCTTGTTCTTAATATGGATATCCCTACACCTGTGAGGATAGCATCTAATTTAATTGATGTCATCTATCTCTTGGATTTTAAAGCATCCAAAAAGATATAGATGTGACATGTGCACTTCCATATTTACAGTGGTTGTAGGTTTCATATTCAAGATCATGAAAAGAATTTGAGGACACAAAATAGCGGAGCGGTTGTAGTGAGTGATGATGGATTAGGGGGTACTATGGAGTCTTAATTGAAATTCTTGAATTACAATATCTCATAGAAAGACAAGTGGTGTTGTTTCGTTGTAATTGGTGTTATATACATGATAGGGACAAAGCAGTTAAAGTAGATAAATATGGGATTGTAAGTGTTAATTGTCAACGTGTGTTGAAAACAAATGAGCCTTTTGTATTAGCTAGTCAAGCATCACAAGTTTTTTATGCTAATGACAATAAAAACAAAGTGCGAAAGACAACCTCGTGATTCATATGAGATCCCAACACAATTTGAGAAAGATCTTCATGATTCAAATGCAAATGATGCATATCAATATCATGAATCCTTTAATCCAAGGTTTGTCCCTTCCACCTCAACTGATGTCGACGGTGAATCTAATTGGAGTAGAATAGAGATAGAGCCAACAATTATAGATGCATCATCTTCACATCGAAAAACAAAAGGAAAAAGTAAAAGAAAGCAGTTAAGGTAAAAATGCCAAGTTTCCACGAACAGATTTTATGCCAAGCAGTAAATTAAAGGTATTTACTGTTCTCCTGTGAAAGTCGATTTTTCTGGATGTTCTTGTAGTATATGATGTGAATAGTTGCAGCCTTCTTGATATATGATCTGGTAGTTCCTTCATTTAGTTGGTTTTGTGTGTATGAAGGCCATTGATTATTCAGGTAGCTATATTACCAAAAGTTTTAGCTTAATAGTTCTTATCTTGTCTTATAATTATAAGCTTTTTGAGTTTGAACCTTAAACTATCTCGAGTTTAAATTCCAATTGAAAATAAGGCAATATAATTATCTCAATATGGCTCATCTGATTAATTATTATAGTACTACTATTGTCTGAAAAATAGGAGGTTTTAATTTTGAACTTCATTTAAAATAAAATAGGAGGAAAATTACAACTATAGACTTGTGATCTGCTTAAGAATTCCAAATTAGAAAATAGAATTTTGTCACTTTTTGGTTATTTAGTTTGATGCCTCTATATCATTTAATTATTTAAATTTCGAAATTTAAGAAATTACATCATTCAATGACATTAGATAATATATTTACTATATTAGGATACCGATGGCAGCTAGTTAACAAAGGAATTAGAAAAAACTGTTGAAAATACGAATAACTATAAGTGGTTTTATGGGTTTATGATATACTTTTAGGACATCAAGCTCTAGTCACAAGATATATATGTCGTGTTATGTTTTTCATCTGAATTTTATTATATGTATTGTGTTGTTAGCTTCTATTAGATTCCAACTACAATTTATAGTCTTTTTGAAGTTACACAAGTTGTTTGATGTCCCTATAACTAATGTCTTTTATCTGGTATTTTTGTTGTTTTCTTGTGGTTGATAGCAGCCATGCAAGTTACACCACGGTCATCTATCAACATGCTGATGGTAATGAAGATTGGACTTTAGCTATATTTTCAGCTCTATCACTCATAAAGTGCGATTGATTATATAATCAATTTTTGTTGCACATTAAGTACATCAATATCCTACATGTAAAAGTTAATTAAATGATTTAACATTTACTTTCATTTTCTTGTATATCCAATCTTTTGTGGACCAATTATACTCCAATTTTATGATTGAAATAAATTATATTATGAGAAGTTTATTTTGTCTCAGGTCTAGGACATAATATTATATCTCTTGCAGATAATTGATGTCCTGGAATTCATCCATCCTCATGTCGTGGTATGATTTATATACATCACTTGTGTGCTTGTTTTCTATGAGGATTAGCTCTCTGTACTTTTCATCAATTTACTTTTGAGTAGACCTTATGTTTAAATTCGGTCAAGTTAGAAGTCTTTTCACGTGTGACTCGTAATTTACCGGAGAATTAATTATATCTAGAATTTGGATCATGCTTAAAATGATTAGATCAGGTTTTACCATTCATAACTAAGTAGGACTGGTTATTGCTTTTTTTTTGGGGCTCCTTTACTAATACGTGTTAGCTGATATTTGACTATATGAGAGATGTCAAAATAACTTGTCAAATTATTCTAAGGTAAGTGTTTTTTTGTGAAATATGTTGAAATCACAACTTATTTTTTATATGCTTTACGTTGTAGTAAAGATTTGATTTAAAAATCTACATATGATGTATGCTCTTTACATGTGAAAAAAACTTACAAGTGAATTCGTCAAGAATCAGCATATTTTTTGGGATAGTTGCATATTCATCCTTTGGTTCATTTTGTTGTTTTGATTGGGGTTAGATATTTTTACTATTTTTGTTTGGGGCTATTTTTGTATCTATACTTAAAACAATTTATATTGACTTAATGAACAATGTAACTTATATATATATATATATATATAATTTCATAATTAAATTTATGCATTTAATTTTATATTATATGCAATAGCAAAATAGCAAAAATATTGACAAATAATTAATAAAATAAAAGTAATAGCTGCCAGATTTCAAGCTTCAATAGCGACAAAAAAATTTATTGGCAAAAACTGAGGATGGTTTCAATTGTGACCGCATAATTGTTTCGCAAAAAGTTAATTGCAACAAGAATTATCATTGCAATTAGTTGATCATTAGATTTTCTAAAAGGTAATAACAACTAAAATTTCATCACTATTCACATAAATATGTAGTCGCTACTATATATTATTTGTGACCATGATTATACGCTTTTGCAAATAATCATCAGTGACCATATATTTTTCTGGTTGCAAAAAACTTTTAACAGCAAAGCAACATGCAATGACATATATCTGGTCACAAAAAGGTTTTAGCGACCAGAAACTGACTTTTAAGGATGACTTCTGGTTGTTATAGAAGACTCAGTAGTGTTCTTCGTCGTCATTTTGAGATTGAAGGGAAGGTTTTCAATGTTACTCTACAAGATAAGGGGCAAACAATGTAAATGAGGCTCTTAGATGACCTAGTAAGGAAAAATGGACGAAAGTAATGAATAGAGAAATGGAATCTATGAAAACAAATAATGTGTGGGAATTAGTTAACCTATCCAAAGGATGCAAATCTATTGGAAACAAATGAATTCTTAAAATTAAGTGTAAGGCTGATGACATTATCTAAAGATATAAAGCTTATCCGGTTGCGAATGGGTATACACAACAAGAAGGAATAAATTATGAAAAACTTTTTCACTTGTTGTAAGAGTGACCTCGATATGCTTAATTCTAGCTATCGTAGCAGGTATAGACATATAATTACATCAAATGGATGTGAAAATTACCTTTCTAAATAGAGAATTAGATGAAGAAATTTACATGAAACAACCGAAAGGTTTCATTGTTAAATGTCATGAACATAAAGTATGTAGACTTTTAAAGTCAATCTACAGCCTTAAACAGTCTTCAAGACAATGGTACATTCAATTTTAGAGTGCGATTATGACTTATGATTTAGAAATGATTAAAGAAGACCACTGTGTTTACATTAAGAGGTCTGAAGATAAGTTTGATCTTATCTTTGTATATCAATAACATATTGATAGCTGGAAATAATATGGAGTATGTAAGAGAAATTAAGGAATGATTGTCATCCAACCTTGAGATAAAAGATATGGGTGAAGTTGCATATATCATTGAAGTTAAGATTTCTAGGGATCGATCAAAGAATTTATTGTCTTTCACAAGAATCATACATCAAGAAAATCGTTGACCGATTTCATATGCAGGAATGTAAACTCATTGATACTCCTATTATAACCTTTGAAGAAAAGGAACAAATGAGCAAAGTTCCTTATTCTAGTGCGGTTGGAAGCCTAATGTATGTTATTATGTATACTAGGCCCGATATTTGCTATGCTGTTGGAATGGCCAACATATATCAATCCAATCTAGGACAAGCATATTGTAAAGTAATAAAAAGGATACTTAGGTATCTGAAAGGCATAACAGATTATTCATTGTGCTATCAAGGGAATGATTTGTATTTAAAAGGCTATACTAATGTTGATTGGGGAGGAAATTTAGATGAGAGAAAATATACCTCAAGATTTGCATTCTTACTCAACAATGGCACCATATTGTGGAGAGGTAAAAAGCAATCATGTATAGCTCTATCAACAATATTTAGCATTTTCAGTTGTTGTGCAAAGCGGTTTGGTTGAAAAGATTTTTGGAACACTCAATGAGAGAAAACGCTACAGAGCCAGTACTTATATACCGTGATAGTCAAGCTGCAATAGCATACACAAAAAGCCCTAAGTTCCATGCCAAAACTAAACATATTGACATCAAGTATAATTTTGTGAAAGACATGATTGCTTAAAAAGAAATGAACACAAAGTACATAATGTCGCAAGAGATAGTTGCAGATCCCTTTATGAAGCCTATAACTAAAGATGCATATCTTAGGCATGTTAGATCATCAGGCTTGTGTAGATGTTAAATGTAATCGTAAATTACTTTTTCCTAAGAATGTTCACGTTTTGAATTTTTTCTTTTTACATTACAATGAATTTCCATTATGATTCAATTTCTAGATATATATTTTATAAAATATACATGAAAACATATGTTGATTACATATTTAAGTATAGAAGTATGTTGGATAGATATGAGATTAGCCTTCTCACATAGGCAATCACCTTTGTTACTTTGTGTAAACGAAGATGAGACAAAGTTTAAGCTTTATCATCTTAGTGATAACTCAGAGCTAAAGCTTAAAAGCAAGTGTTGCCATTCTATGTGAAATGAGAGATGGCTGATAAAATATATTAATCGTAAGTGAATATTATAATATGTCACTTTAATCTGTCTCAATACCATATTAGACTTCTGAAAGAATTGATAAAAAAAAATATGTATGTAAACTTATAATTGGACATTGGGTGTGCATAACTCTATTCTGTATATGGTATTGTATAATATGAAGATATATGCTCCATGGGGAAAGGTAACGTAACATGTAATTCATACCACATGTGTATAAATTCGACAAATTAAGGTAATAAAGTTTATATCATAACTTTATTTAGTGTAAGACCCTCAAGTTCATAAGTAATCTCGCTTGGTATCCTTATAACTTAATTCTGGCTCCGTAATCGGTATTTAATGTTTGCTATCTTAGAATGTTACCCAAGGATTATGATAGATTCGATCTGCGGTACAATTGTAACATCTCTTATCCTTCCGTATACACAATCGTATACTAGACTGATAAGTAGTGTTACGGTTTACAAAACCAAATATCAAAACATTTGTAAATAATATAACATTTTTCTTTAAGTAAAATAAAATATAAAACAAGAATATATATTTCCATAATATTTCAAACTTTTTATCATAATAACTCATTTAAATCAAAACTTCATTAAAATTATATTTTAAGCATTTAATGGCTAAAATTATAAATTACTGTACAGACCTCAACTTTCACGTGCCGATATCTGCCGGCTCTTTTCCCCAGTCTTCCTTTGGCGCCGGTCTTGTAATTGCGCCTGAACAACAATAATTTCTAATTAACTACAAAGTCATTTTTAATATATTTTCTATTGAAAATAAAACTCCCAACTACTTCGCGCTCTTTCATATCGATATTATATTTTCTCGTTACACTTGTTTGACGCATAATTCGAAATTTCGGTAATTTAACACGCTTTCCGGTGTGACAAAAAAAATTTTTCCAATATTTTTTTTTTAATCTTTATAAACATTTCATTTTTCCTTATTTTTCATCCTCCAAACTATTTTTCTCCTTTTACTTTCATTTTTCCTTTTTCTCCAAAAATTTATTTATTTTTCCTACTAAAAAATTCCTATTAATTCAATAAATGCTTTAAAAATTCCAAATAAATTCCTATGATCTCTTTAGCCCATTTTCTTGTATTTTCCATCA
>CATIWF010001034.1:0-30921 GCA_949630135.1 Balakata baccata | reverse complement strand
CAAAAAATTTGGGATTGAAGATTATTTTCGTGTATACTTCTACCTTATTTTACGGGCTTAAAAAGAACTATCAAAATCAAATTCTAACATGATGAATATACGAAAGACCCGTCAACCCACAGACTATATATATATATATATATGTGTGTGATGCAAATTATTGATCCAAAAACTCCAGGAATTTCATATATTTTGCTTTGAACAATTTTTTTTTTTCTTTTTATGTCCGCGAAAGTGACCAAAGCCATCTCCATAATGATATATATATAGGTATAGTTAAATAATGTTCATAAAATTAATATCCAATAAAAAAACCTAGCTTAATTCTGGCAAATATCGTTTTCTACTTTATGTGAAGATTTGATGTCTACCAGTAGAATCCGATTCAGATTATCTCTATCTATCTAGCTATCTATACACACATACATGTATATATTTATGTAATATTATTCTGTCAACTATAATATATATATATGTCTGATCTCCCCACGAACAAAAATAATGGGAAAGGACCATAAAAATTTAATAACACCTGATCATCTATAGTTTCAAGGGGAACTAAGAGTACAGTAGTACCTGGCTCTACGATTTTGAAACCACACCTCAACTTGCCTTGGCCTTAGCTTCAATTGCATCGCTAATGCCTCTTTCTGTCTCTGCATATACAGTACCCCCCAAAAATGAAAATAAAAATAAAAATCCGGTTAGTATTATTATTAATTATTATACATAAATATGTACGTGTGTGTAATTAATAATTCATATGAATCCTAAATTATTTAATTAGGTGTATATAGGTGAGTACTGGGTTTATGGTGTGGTGCTGGCGGAAACTTTCTTCGAGGAGGCGAGATTGTTCTTTCGAAAGGCGAAGCTTTTTGCGCGGCGGAGCTGCACTAGTGCTTTCTTCATCTTCCATGACGGTGGTCATCCATTCTTCTCCTCCTCCTCCTGATGGTACTTGGTTTATATCCAAATCCTTCACCCCGGCTATACCCCCTTCACCTATATATTATATATTTAATTTAATCATCACTTTCATATATGATATAATTAACTACCATAATCAAATTAACCGATATGCACGATCAGGCATCAAATTAAAGAATTCAAAACAAGCAAAAGAGATAAAGAGATTCCCACCAAAAAATAAGAACAAAAAAAAGATGATAGCCATACAAAGGAACATGAAATCTAGTTACATGAAATAAAGAAATTGGCGGAAAAATATTAATTCTTTAAAGTAGAAAAAAAAATCAGATAGGTGGGTGAGATTTAGCTTACCAGAGGAAGGGGAAGAACAGAAGCCCGTCATGGATATGGTCAACTTCAAGCTAGAAGAGCTTGAGGGTGAAACAGCCATCAAATGGGGAAAAAAATTGCCAGTCTTTAGCAAGAAGCACAATAAGAAGATAAAGGACTTATATTTAATTGTAGAAGGAGAAAAGGCAAAGTAATTAATAATAATAATAATAATAATAAGAAAAACAAAAGGAGACAGATGAGAGACGAAGCAGAATATGAAACGGAGAAGGAAAAAGTGGGGGTGAAAGATATATGTAAAAGGTGTAAAAAAAAAAAAATTGAAAGAAATGATTTTGTATTGTTTAGAGGTAGGGTTAAAGGTTGACTGTGGTCGTCAAGTCAAAGAGTCTGACCCATCGATTGATGACACGTATTAGGGTGATGAGGTGTAGGAGAATAACCGGCAGGTTTTCTGTTTAAGTGGTAGGATAGGATATTAGGATGGTTAAGAAATAAGAAACGGGAGAGGGAGTTTTGTTTTGTTTGTGTTGTGGGTTTAAAGGTCAGCCATTGAAATGATTAAGATACTAGATTGGGCCTTTTGAATGTTTTATCGAGGAAGATTTATCGAAATTTGATTTTTTGCATGTGTACCGAAATTTTTTTTATATCTATAGATTTCTGAACTTCTTTTATAAAATTGACGAAGTATTAGTAATTAAAGAGGAGAAAGAAGATGATATATGATTAAGGTTGCGATTGGATGTTGAAGAGGCTGTTGTTGCTTCAACTTCCATAACCCTTTCGCTGTTTGTTCTTTCAATTTTCATTTTAATTTATTTATTTAAATTTGTGTTGTTGATTTCTTTTTTGTTCTTTATTTTTTTAATAAAAATGACTAAAATATTTCTAAATTATACTGCAAGCATCTCAAGTTATATCGAAAATGTTTTCATATAATTCCAAAGTATACCGAAATATTTCCAAGATATTTTCAAATAATTTCTTTCAGAATAATTCTCAAAATATACCTAAAGGATCCTCAAAATATGTCCGAGGTATTCCCAAAAGTATACCGAAGTATTCCCAAAGTATATCTAAAGTATTTTCAGGAATTCCTTCAAGTGAATTCTTAAGAAATTATCAAGGTATACTTAAAGTATATCCAAGATATTTATAAGGTATTCCTAAGAAATTTCCAAGATATACCCAAAGTATTTGGAAAAGATATATCAAATTGTTTGCTTGAGATTTTGTAATATTTTGAATTTTCTTCTTCTTTAATGATTTAATGATTTAATTGTTCTTATTCTTGTTTTTTTTATTGTTTTTTGGTGAAAATTGAATCATGATATTCCTAAAGTATATCAAATGTATACAAAAGATATACCGGCATATTTTGGGATGATTTTGAAATTTAGGTACTGTTGTAATTTTAGAAAGTTATATTTGGTAAAATTAAAAAAAACATTGAGCGGTACATGCTTTTTTTTTTAAATTCTCTTTTTTATATAAAAATATTTTGGATTTTGGACACAAATAAATCTGTATTATACACTGAAAAAATAGTATCCATTTTTTTTTGGTCTTTTTGTAAAATTCTCTTTTTCTTATAAAAATATTTTGGGTTTTGGACACAAATAAATCCGTAGTATACTAATTTCCCAAAACTGTAATTTCCCAATCCTCCTATTCAAAAAGAATGCTTTTTTCATCATAATTAAGTTATTAGATATAGATTAAGGTAATTAACTTTCTAAAATCATGGAATCATTAAATATAATGTACTTCCCAAAATCATGGAATTATCATTAAATTAAATACACTTCCTAAAATCATTGGATCACAAAAATGAAAAATGCAATTGTAGTGATAGTTTACATGATTAAAATACATGTAAAAACAAATTATTGTATTGAATTTTTTACTTTTTGATATTAGCAACATTATATACAGTTATATTTGTATTATGTAATACTAAAATATGCACAACTTGTACCACACTTTCATTCTACCCAACCAACAACATTATATGTGTGTTATATACATATTATATCATATTAAATTCTTGACAAATGTAACTGTTATACTAAATTCTATGTATTATGTGTAGGTCATATATAGGTTATATTTGTATTATGTGATATTAAATTTTGCACAACTTGTAAAATATTTTATATTCTGCCCAAATCAAAAAATAATCAATAAACATAAGTAGCGGATCCCTTAGACAAATTGTCCATTGTTAAAACTAATTTCCCGAAGTATAATATGAGTAAGGATACCACAATAAGATGTGGGTGTGGGAGAAAATAAGAACTAACAAGCGAATAAATGACATTGGTAGCAACAATATGAAGTCTAGATCTCAAAAAGGAAAAATCTTGAGATTAGACAGCACTAGAAACATCAAGAATAGTTTGATACTGCCAAAATGAAGTATCTTGTGATATAACTCTAATCCGTAGATGTCTCAATAGTGGAAAGAAAAAAATTGTAACAAACAAATTGTTTGTTGTGAAGATAAATTCTAAATCACAAGATGAAAATTTAGAAATTGTGAAAATTAAAAATAGAGATAGATATGAAGAAGGAAATAAACACATAAAAAAGTATGATAGCAAATCGTGTTAGCGAGATTATAATCTTTTCTTCAAAAATCACCGATGAAATTCTAAAATCACAATAACTAAAGAAATTAATTGAGAATGTAAAAAAAACAGTAGAGAGCTATAGATAAAGAAGGAACCGGAGATTAAAAAAAAAAAAAAGGAGAGACACAGAATTTGAGCATATTAAGTGAGCAAAATTATAGGGAATATTAAAATTTATTTAATTTCAGTAGAAACTATATAATGAAAAAATGTAAACATTCATATGGATATTTTGGTTAATGAAATATAGTATTGGTAATTTATTTTTTAAAAAGGTCACTCCAGATAATTTTTTTCAAATATTTTTATAATATAAATTCGTATACAGTCCATCTAATCTAATATTGCTTTGAAGATTATGATTTATCTGGGCGATTCCTTGTTGACTTTTTATTTATTTTCTATCAGTAATGCAATTCATTGTAACTTATTTTGCGCTGATTTATTTCAAATATATTAAAAATTAAAATATTTATATTTCATTTTTAATCATTTATTAATATATATTTAATTATTTTATTCTTGTGAGGATATGATATTAGTTTTGAACGTTACTTATTTATTAACTTCCAACTTCTTTTTTTTTTTTCTTTTTCTTGTAACTCCTTATTACTAGTACTATTCAGAAAATAATTTAAAAAAACTTGTTAGTAATTAAAAATCAAGAAATGGCAAGTCACATTTATTGCAATGTGAATAATTAGATGAAAAATAGTTTTTTTTTAAAATATTGTATATCAATTATTGCATATGACCCCTTTGGTCTTTGGTTGGTAGAGAACAGCCATATATATACAAGGCACAACATTTTCTTTAATTTAGACATCCACTTAATTAGGTTTTGTAATTTCAACATAGGATAGTACTATCGTAATGTTTGAATTGAGAAATTTTAAAATTATGAATTATTTAAAATTGCTCTTTTAAAATTTCTCAATCTAAATATAACTTATACGATTAAGACATATATATGATCTTTCTTTCATGCATCTTCATTTTGCAACTCGTGAACTTATTTTCTTTTTAATTTATATTTCTTCATGCAATTTTCTACTCTTTAATGGTCTTTAAAACTCTTCCAATTACGATTTGAATAATTTTAATGTGGAAAACCACAACTAATGAAGATGGTTCTAATGATTTTTTTTTTCTTTTTTTGCCTGCTAACTTAATCGGCCGTTCATTGAAAATCTTGTTGATTAGGTTAATGGGACATGTGGGTAATACGAGTTATTATATAATGCACTGAGTGCATGAACAAGTTCAAACTTGAAGATAAAAACGAGAGAAATCTTGAATTGTGTTATTTGATGATCTAATGAAAAAGATAGTCATAACATTGTTTATATACAAGCTAACCGCTCTTGCTTACTAGACTAAAACAGTGTTAAGCTCTGCTAAGCTTTATTTCAATCTCCAAGCAGACAAAGCGGTTGTCTCATGCTAAGCTCTGCTTTCAGTGCTGGAAATAGCTTCAGATCATGAGAATCACTGAGAACTTTCTGCATGCAGACAAACAACTCTTTTCTTAGAGATGTCCATATTAGGTTTATCAACAATCTAGTGTATTATTTAGCTTGTCGGCCAACAGTACTCGCTAGAAGCTTAGGCATTTCGCATAACAATCCATTAACAAATTTAATACCATGATGTTCTTTCCAAAAATCTAAAGTAGAAAATTCATACCATCCTATTAAATAACTAGATAGTAATATACATGATTTATATGACTCATAAGAATAAGGCTCAAGAAATTTCAAACAGATTAAAAATAAGATGTTTACCAGTGCAGCAGCATGTGCTTCTTGCAAAATATTTCCATCTATTTCCAACCTCGCAACAGGGAACTCTGGAAGGTGTCCTGATTGCTTTTTTCCAAGCAAGTCACCAGGTCCACGTAGAAGAAGATCAACATTTGCCAAGTGAAAACCATCTGATGATTTCTCCAGGACCTTTAAACGGTTAAGGCTACTGGTTGTGGAGGCCATTAATATACATTTGGACTTCCTTGTTCCGCGTCCAACCCGTCCCCTTAGTTGGTGCAATTGAGCTATTCCAAATCTCTCAGCATTCATGACAACCATCATGGACGCATCTGGTACATCAACACCAACCTCGATTACTTGAGTGGAAAGGAGTATCTGCGTCCCTCCATATCTAAATTGTCTCAATGCTTCATCTTTTTCGTCACTCTTCATTTTACCATGCAACAATCCACAGTTGTAACCCTGAAACCTAACTGACATAGCTTCAAAATCAGCAGAAGCAGCATGAAGCTGAGGTAGTTGCTCAGATTGTTCAATGACTGGATACACAAGATACACTCTTCCCCCTGATTCTAGTTCATCCAGCATCATCTGGCACAATAAACATGCTCAGCATCATATAATGTTTTACAGTAAGAGAGAGAGAGCACCAACTTCAACATCCAAAATATATCCGCTGATGCACTGCTGTCGGGAAGTGGGTGGATTCAAGTAGCAAGATACATAGAACAGAGAGACAGAAAGATAATGTGTTTTGAAAAAGTAAAAACTTAGTATTACAACCACTCAAAGAAAAAATTGATCCTAAGTAGAGCAGAATGGAGAAAAAGAATCCACGTTATAATCCATTCATTACAGACTAAAGCATAATTGACTAACATGAGATAAAAAGGTATTTCCTTTAACGAGGAATGCATCTGACTTGACCAAGCAAAAAAAAAAAAAAAAGAAGTACTGATATGCATCCATTAAGTGCTATAAGTTTCTTATATAAAATTACATGGCTGCATTAATTGTTTTCTTGTTTCCAAAAACAAAATGGAACCTGATATTAACAGGACTCAAGATTCAATTCCTATTCATTCAATGTTTGGTAACTAGAATAAAGAAATGGGATTGAGAATTTGGAAAGAATAAAAACCATTTATTATCTGAAATATCATAGTGGAAATAGAAATCAACAATCAATACTTGAAATAGACCAAACAAGATGATATTTATTTAATATAAAGACTCTGAAGAAATAGATGTTCTGCTTATTGGGCTAATAGCCCAGTGGACAAGTAATTGCCTCATAAACCTCAGAAAGACTACAAGTGAATACCTTGTGAACATCCTCAAAGCCCTGGTAATTTCCTTCAATGGCATGTGTTTCAACTGGAATTCTTCCAGGAGGCAAGTCAGTGATCTAGGATACAGGAATAAAGAATAACAAATTGGTCAGATATGCAGCCAATCAATTTGAGAATAAAAGCTGAAAAATATCCAGTCTTTAAATCACGGTCATAAGGAATTCTTAATCCCACAAAATTTCCTCAAAGCTGATCAACTGAGCAGAAAAATAATCAGTGCTTAATCACCCTCTACATAACAACAAAATTGTCCAAATAGTGAAAGCAGAAAAGAAAGATTTGATCCCTTTTCATTCACAATAACAACAGAACTAGAGAAGTGTAAAATGAACTGCACAAATTGCATGATATTACATTGCATGCTAACAATAAGAGAGAAGAAAAGGATTTTTACTTGTGTTAGGGACATGTCCCCATACAATGCCAAAGCAAGTGTCCTTGGAATGGGAGTGGCTGACATAGCAAGAATATGGGGGGCCATATTGACATCAACTTTTGAGGACCCATTGGAAGTGGCTGCTGTGATTCTACTTAAAGAGCTATGATATAACTGCAAGGATCGGATTTCTGTGTCAGTAATACTTACAGAAAGATAATGGAGGCATAAGTTGTGAGTATCACAGCAGTGGATATAGCTAAAAAATTAATGAAAGAAGAATAGCTGATATGCAGTTTAACTGAAGGAATAATTCTATGAGCATACATACAATAAACTAAATTATGAAATTTCATCAAGTGAGCATCACAAAGAACTTTCTGATACTTTACAGATTTCATGTCTAGTTATTGCCACTTTTACATTTCATGTCTAGTTATTGCCACTTTTACAACATATAGTACCCAAAGCCCCCAAATGACAGCAATTAATGGCAGTTCCTACAAGAAGCTATTATTAAATGTATGCTGTAGTAATTTCCTGATTTAATTGAACCATCTGAACTTGTCAACCTTTCCGGAACAAACAAAAGCCTCCAGAATTTAGGAAAAGCTAAATCCAAATATTACCCCACAAAATTAAGTGAGAATGAGACTCACTAAACTATTACTTGCAAGTTGCAACACATGATTCGTCAATCAATAGCCCTCAGATGCTTGCAACAGAACAGGTTAAAACTTATTAGCTGCCTTTCTAACTTTAAATCAGAGTAGACCTCTCTGGTACATTAACCCCCACAATCTCTCAAATGAGATACAGTTTTTGTCACCAGCTTTACATTATCTTATATAATCACCAGGCCTGACGCAACCTGCAGTAAAAAGCACTTCCCAATTTTATCCACCAAGGATCAACACCCACCAAAGCCATTTCTTCTCTCATTCTTGTTATCTGTAATGCTGTAGATTTTCCATAGAACCATTTATGAGTCCACTCTGCATGTACAGTCTAGCAAACAGACAGGCCCATGTCTTCCCATGTGGTAACAAATATTCTGATAGTTGCCACTTTGCCCCTTCAATAACTATAACATCCCTACTGACAGTTAGATAACTAGCTAGAAGATGAATGGTATGAATAGCTACTTATTAGTTACAGAAAAGTTACAATCAAAAGATACAATAGAGCTTTCTCATCCTTTACAGAGAATCATAAACAGAAAATTAATCCAAAGATGTAAAGCTAGACTTGCCCAACTACTTTCTAAGTATTTTGTTGACGCAATCACATTTATGCTAAATAGTGGACTCCAAATGCAGATTGTGAATAAACTACTATTCAAACAATTAAAAGATATCAAATTATCAAGCAAATTGCAGATACATTTGTTGACTTGTGGAGCACTAAAACCCACCAATAGATGCTAGGAAGTAAAATGAAAATCTTGCAACAATCATTTAAATGATATACTATATTAATTAGATGTTCACCAAGAAATAGCATCATGCTAGACCAAGCAGATAACGACCTTACTGTTAAACCTTCCTCTCTGGATCACACCAAAGCGATGTTGTTCATCCACCACTGCTATACGTAAAGCAGAGAATTCTATATTGTCAGATATTAAACTGTGGGTTCCAATGACCATGGAGATGCCTCCAGTTTGGAGATCCTGTAAAAAGAGCAAATTATTTTATCTTCAAGATTATTAAATCCAACAGAGCAAAATACTTAATTGAAATGCATGCCTTTCGAATCATCCGCGACTGTTTCAATGGTGTTGAACCTGTTAGTAGTGCAATAGAGGGCTTTGAATGGTCATCTTCCATACTCTCTAGCAACTTAAGCAAATGTTCATAATGCTGGATTGCAAGCAACTCAGTTGGAACCATGAAAGCTGCCTGCAGACAGAAATTCAACCACAATATGTTTACAACTTTACATTCCAAATGTATGCACACATGAAGGATCAAATCAATCAACAACAGCACAAAAATGCCAAAACATACACAGTATGTAAAAAAACAAAAACAAATTATCAAGTTATATTCCTAAAGTCAATTCCAGAATATGTTGAAGATATTCTGAAGATCATTATAAATAGATAAACATTACAATTATCATGATGTGACCAACCTGATAACCAGAGCCAATAACTTCCATACATGCCAAAAAGGCTACCACTGTTTTCCCACATCCTACATCACCCTGAAAACAAGTAAAAAAATATTAGCAAATAAATTCTTTTACATTTTCATTTCAAACAAACATGTGAGGAAGTTCACCAAAGACTCTAGTATCTGCCTGATTAATGTAATGATTTTGACTGTTCTTTGTTTTAACACTTGAAAATTTTTCTAGACCAGGCAAGGAAAAATGCAATTTCCGCACAGAAATCAGTTAACTGTAAGAAAGAGCATCTCCACAATATCTTTTCTTTTCTCAAATAGCCCCCAAACTGCCAAGTTGGTTTTACTTGGTTCCGTTGTGTTCTACATTAAGCGACGGGCATTTTAGCAGTTTCCAAGGCCCATACCTCGATTTGGCACATAAAAAATGAAATCTTAACATAGGCGCCAATCACTTCACGATATCTTGTTTTTATTTTTGTTTCTCTTTTTGTCAAATAAGAATTTTGTTATAAAAAGAAAAGAGAAAAAAGAGGGTGACAAGTAATTGTATCCTAAAACCTCACAAGGATAATATGAAACCATAAATCGCCAGTTTTCTTCACTGCTGCTTTTTCTATCATTAATTACAGGAAACCCAAACCAAAGAAAAAACCTTCTCATCCAAACAATATGCTGGTTAAGTGGATCTGTGCTACAGAGAAATTGAGGCAAGGGAAGAAGAACACAACAGAATAACTAAATTCAAGCAAGTAAGATGTGCAGGAAGTGCTTGGACAGGGATTTTTATTTTGTATACAACCTGGACTGATGCATCAGTGGGAATATTATGCATCTATTACATCTGCTCTTGCATAGCATTTTATATAAAGAAAGAGAGAGAAAGGAAACGACAAAACTTCTTGCGCAATTTTTATCCTACACTGACACCCCAGTGTACCAGTTCTAGCATAAATTTTTTAGCATTCTAGACAAATGAACTCCAACTGCTAGAGAAAAAATTAAGGCTCGGACATTGAGAATATCAATTCAGATAGTTATACAAGTTTAAAAGCAGAATATGAAAGTAAAAACAATTAGAAACAGATAGATTAATGTCAACGAAGAAAGAACCAATAAAATTATTTATAATTCTCAACCTGTAAGAGTCGATTCATAGGAACAGGTCGCTTTAAATCCCATATAATCTCTGAAACAGCAGTTAGCTGACTAGAAGTAAGGGAGTATGGAAGAGCCTTAAGAAATTTCTTGGTGAGATTGGACCAATCCTCCACATAAAGAGAATTTACTAGTACAGGTTTTCTATACTTGTCTAGTAATCCATCTTTCTCCATTTGTGTACCAAGACCTTCAAGCATTTGAAATAACCGTCCTAACTGCAAAGGTGCATATACTTGAGAGCCATATACGATCATGGATAAAAATAAAGTCTAAAATACAATCAGCATAACTTATTGCGAACAAAGAAAATATGAAGTAAGGAAACAAGCTTCAAATAAAATAATTCACAAACTATATTTGCCTAGCAACAAATAAACAATTTTGACTTTCCAGAAATTCCCACGCTTCTAAATAAATTATCATTTTGGCCAATGTCCCAGTTCTAGTTGCATGCCAAAGAAAAGGGCTCGTGATTATATTTTTAAATTTTTGACAAAAGCAACTTGAGCCAAAGGCATATATTCATGAGAGTTTGTGACAGGCCAGAATGCTAATATTTTAAAGTATTTTTGACTTGCAAAGGAAAGCTACAATATAATGTGATTTTATTATTTCAGAACACACTCCATTTATATTGTATATCTTCTTTCTAAAGCAACGAGTGATTTATGACAGCACTTGGAAAATAAAATTAACCAAAGTCTGAAGAGGGGTTCAAGTGCAATGAACATTACAATCAGGTAATAGATATTATGTGCTATTATGCTTCCCATATAGTCAGTACATAATCTTGATGTAATGCAATTTCTTTCCAAAGAATCAGAAATGTATTCGAGATTACAAAGGATGCTATAGGCAACCAAAAATATATTGTACTTGGGTGATATTATAAACATAGGACTATTTCTTACATAGCAATATGAGATGCAATTATCACCTGTAAGTAAAAGAACTCATCAAAGATAAACCTTCTACGAGCTAAATCAGCCTCCTCTGAATTCTTTGGCTGGTGAATCCCAGTATATGCCTAAATTTTCAAGAAAACAAGTAAGTTTCATTAAATATGCAAGTCATCATGCAAAACATTGCTCATACAAGCACACAAAACATAGAAATTACCTTAAGATTGAAAGCTGCCAAATAAGGGTGCTTAAAAACTTAAATTGAATTATCATATTTTACAAGGGTTCAGTCAGCCAATGAAAGCAAAATCGAAAAGTAGAAATAAAAGAACTTCAGCTACATATCTACACATCTAAAAATAAAAAAAGAGCAAAAATAGCTTAGGAAGTCAAAATATGGGGTCCTGAGAACATATGCCTCAATGTGCATGAAAAACAAATGCCAGCATATAAATAACATGAAAAACAATAATGAATAAGTAAATGTGCATGATCTGGTGATTTTCTGCACAATGACACTTCTATAATTTGTGCCCCTATTTGTAACAATAAGATTTATAATTTCATAGCAAAACAGAAGGTCATTTAGTAGTCAAAATGCAGATTTTGGCACACAGAACCCTTCTGAAAAAGCAACTATGCTTTATCGTTTTTATGGGTTTCTTCACATGGAGCTCTAAGGCATTTCTTGCAGATATTAGCATGATATAAGGGTTTCATTATGTTATTTCCATAAGAGTTACAATAATCTTCCCCATAATTCCCTCCTCTTTCTTTAAATAATGAATTATTTTATCAACTATATAAAAATGGCCAATGTGGATTTGCCCAAGAACTGAACCTGAAAGCATTATTTCTCCAATATTCCAGGTAGTAGCCCTGACTCGAAAAACATCTTAACATGTTCTCGAGTACAACTCAATTCGATGTTCATACTGTAATATTATTCAGTAGCATTCTAATCCCTTAACAACCTCACAATAATTATCAGTTACCAAATACCACAGAAGAACCAAATCACAGCATCAAAAAGAAAAAGCGCGCACACACAATTTACATCAAAAATCACAAATCATTATTAACAAGATATTTCAGTTTCACTAAGTTAACAAAAAGAAATTTGAAGCTACATAATATATATATATATATATATATATATATATCAAATTTCTGGCCATTAGTTTCTCTAATTCTTAAAGCATAGGACCAGAAAACAACCACTATTCAGGGTCTGACAAACAAAATGTATCTACACAATCGAGAAAAATGACTTACATCATAAAGATGTAGAAGTCCAAAGTCCTGTGTGATTTCTTTCGGAATAGGATCAACATCAGGAGCCAAGGCTTGTACAGCTCTGGAACATAGAAAATAATTATACAGTGTAACTGCAAAAAGAATCACTATGCAAGTTTACCAAACCCTAACATCCAATGCACCAAGCTTTTCTGGTTGGTTAGGTAGATCATGGAATCAAATTGGGATCCCAGCCTCATTAAGATATTGTTGGTGTAAGATATCAAGTGAAACTTAAACTTAGGCCATGTAACAAAATGATATAGTTTAGCTGAAAACTGAACAATAAAACTGCCTTTTTACCTAAACAGGAAAAATCATAATACTTGGACATTGTAGTGATACTTGATTACATTTTCAAGCAAAAAAATCATATCAAATGCCTACAAGATTTGAGACCAAAGAGCATCGATAAAAATGATACATTAATACAATAAAAGGGCACATCCTATTATCAGACGAAACTTTTATCATATGCATTATTGATTTAAAATTCTTAGAAGCATTTCATCAGGAAGTATAAGGGCTACACATGCTTACAGGAAAACCTGCTAATATCTCCATTTCACACCTCATGTGAACATTAGAGTAAGAAAGGTACTAATAATACTATGCAATGCACATAATTGTAAGAAATTAAATACTATCCTCCATCACTTTATACTTGTTACAAATTAGAGGCCATCATTGTCCAATCAGATTTCAGCAGAAATTGCATTAATACCACCCAAAAAAGAAATGGTACTGTTATAGAGACAGAAACAGCACTTTTGTTTTTTAATTTCCTGATAATTCTTCTGCCAAAGATCAAGCTTTTGGAAAATAAGTGATAAGAAAATTCTTTAGAATCAATGAAAAGGTTTGAGAATAATTTATTTAAAATGTCAAAAGACCATTTTTCTAAAAATTTTCAAGAGAAAGTTGCATAAGCAAGCAACAGAACGTCAAAAAATGAAAAAAAAAAAAAAAGGAACAAAGAGAAAAAGAAAAAAGAACGAAAACAACAAAATAAGAGATAACAAAAGGATTAACTTCACTGTCTGCTAACAGGAAAATTCTTAGAGGGGAAAAAAATAATTTTATCCCAAGGAAAATCTGAAGTGGCATTATAATTATAGTGCACATAAACTACCAATTACCAAATGAAATGGCATACTGACCTTGCAATAATGTCCCTAAGAAAATTAGGATTTAAACCTCCTTTTGAGGAGTATATTGGATATGGTCTCCCTTCTGGGTGAAGAGCTGGATTGTCATCATCTTTTAGCACATCAATGTTATATTCCCTAATTTCATAGTGATCTTTGGTACTCATAGTCCTAACCTACATTGTAAAACAACAGCCATTTACCAAGTTCTGAAATGCTCAAAACAAAAGACAACATCTAAAATCAGACTACAACATCATGAAAGCAAAATTACATATAGAAAGTGCAATTTGAATAGATTCTTAATTTAGAATCTGGAGGATAATTATTGAAAACGCATACTTTAGACAACAAAATAATTGATGTTGCGTTAAAAAAGTATCATTTAAAGAGAGACAATAAAATAGGTTTATCCTTTATAGAGTACTTTTTCTTCTACGAAGCATTGAACAACTTGTTGTAAGGAATAAATTGAATCACTTTACTGAAAATGGCCACATCCGTGAATGAGACAGAAATTGGAAAACACAAAGAAACATACCAAAATCATAATGCATGTGACAATATACAAGCACATTGCTTTCTCATTTTTACTAAAATAAATGAAAAGGATAGAAAGGAACATTTGGTAGTTGTATGTTTCTCTCACCTTATGCATTCATATGACTTCAGAAAAAAGAATAATAACCCCAGAAATTTTCTAAGAATTCATTCACAACTTTAAGTGTAGATTTTTGCACACTTCCAACTTGCATATTATAGAACAAAGGCCATCACTTTTGTAAGATTCCAGAACATCAGCAGGTTGATTGATGCATCTATTGGATGGTAAGAAAAGAGACTTTGAAACTAGGAGCATATGCTTAAAGACATTATTTCTATGCCAAGAAAAGGGTATTTCAAACAAAAGTTAGGAATTTGCTTTCTGTTAAAGGATTCTAATGCTTATTAGATAAAGGCGCAAGGTGCACTAAGGCGTTAAAGGGCCCTGGAGCCTAGGCACAAGGCGTAGGCATGTGCCTAAGTGCCATGAATTGCAAATAATAAAAAATAATAAATTTTATTATTAGACTACTAGCAATGTGATATAATATTATTACTATTAAAACTCAAAACAAATAAGTCATAACAAAAAAAAACACACATAAAGAAAGAAAAACTTAATTAAGGTTTGAAATCCTAAACACACAAGACTCCTAAGCTTACTCAAGACTTGAAGTCCTAAATGCATAAGGATCCTAAACTTACTAATAATATATTTAACAGTTCCAATACCTATCAATTATGAATTATTAAAACAAAGTACAATTAGTAAATCATCACGAATTTTCTTTACCCCAATTCTTTTTTATTGTTTGTTTTAGAAATAATTAGGTATAGTAAAGTCTACTATTAGTGCATTTAAATTTATAATCAATGGTTCAGATTTACCCACACTAAAAACAAAAAAAATACAAATATTTAACTTATGTACTCAGGCGTGCCTGTAAGGCGCCTCATCTCAGGCCCCAAGGGCACCAAAGAGCGCTCCTTTGGAACAGCACTCGCCTTTAGGCTTCCAAGGCCCCAAGGCTTATGCCTCAGACGCGTCTTTAACAACTATGAAGATATTATTATTTAAAGATTTAGAGTTTATTAATAATTTTCCAATTTATGAATACCAAATCTAACTGGACAAGGAAGAGTCTTTTACTCTATGTAAAAACTTAATACTTTTGCTATTCTTCTTGGCTTCTGAGAAAGTGAGTAACAAAATCGTGAAAATTTGAGTTGAGTTTTATCAGAGAACTGTTTGCTATGCTCTCTTAGTTTCTTCACATTCTTCTTCAACTGCACACAAACCTTTCTTTTACCTACACTAATCAGAATATTAATAAACTCATCCTTTCATTAGGATACTCCAACATGTTTTTCTTATGCTGCCTTCACTAATTAAATACCCCATAATTCAGTTTTAAGGCAGCCAAGATACTGCTGCAATTCTAGGCCAAGAAACTGTCAACTCAGATCACGGCATGCAGTTCCAATTCAGTCTACAATATCCATGAACCTCAATTTTCTAATTTTTAACCCTATCCCCTATTTTGTCACAGCCTCATCCACCACAAAGGCATACATAGGCAGACCTCAAATCTTACCTACATTGTCACTATAGTGACTTCTCAAACAGCAGGCAAATTTTGAATCTAACTATATTTTCTCTTGAACAAAAAGCCTGTCAGATCCAATATTCTTAGTCTCACGTGAGGAACATAATCACATGTAGTGTCAAATACTGCCTTGTTATCATGGTAAACTCATCGGATGCAGGCCTCTTTTATCCTTCATCTAAATCCTATCAGTATAGCAAAATAAAATTACCAATAATACCAGTTATTAAGAATCAGACTTTTTTCCTTTATTATGGGACAAGGTGTTTTCTTGTATTGTTTGTGCCTTATGCTTAAGGAGATTGAAGTTGTAGATTTTACTTGACTGTGTTGCTTATAGTTTTGTGTTTGACTGGGATAGTGAGAATGTAACATGCCTTATTTTCCATGTTGTAATACTGTCATTGCTAATCAAATGCTTGTCAAATCACTAGTAGTTAACAGCAACGGCACTCAGAATCAAGCAAAGATCAGTCATTGTCCTGAGGATTAGTGAGATCCAAAAAGGTCCAATGCACCTAGTGGATCCTTTTATAAAAAGCCTCATTGAAAAGAAAATTACTAAGAATTTACCTTTATAAACAAGTGTCTTCAAGATATAGCAACAAAGAAAAAGAGAGGAAAAAGGGAGAAAAGGCTAAAATCTAAAAGTTCACATAATCATGACTTATTATGAAAAACTTGACCTAGTCCAAGCTTCCATCTAGTTATGGAACAAGTCAAGTTTGGATCTAAAATCACAATAAACCGAACGAAAATGGAGAAAATTAACTCACCTTACCACTAACGCAAACGATATCTCCTACTTTATGCTTGTTTTCAAGGCTTTTGAGAAAAGGCAGATTAGTGAAACGAGAGCCACGGAAAAATTTCTTGAGATGCAAATAAATTGGATGCCAAGAATTATCATTTACAACCTCACAAGCAACAACCACCTCAAGAAATGAAAAGGAAGAACTGGCTTTAACACCCCTGCAACAGAAAAGAGAAGTAACTGTAAGAACACAAACCTTTCTGCTCATGATTAATATTTAATGGTATCAATGATTACTGTATGCACACAAAAATACTCATACGGGGACAGCATAGAGCAAAAGTACATATAGACATGAATATTTACATGTATAAAGAATGCCTACTTACAAAATAAATAAATAAATACTAAAAAAACTAAGAACACATAGCTAAGTATTCTTGTGTTCATATATCAAGATCAGAAATGTGCTTAAGAAACAAGGCTAAATTTTTTATCCCAAAGGACTAGAAACAAGAAAAGCAATCCAAGAAACATAAGAAGTTGGGGAAACCCAGGAACTGTGCATCAGAAGTAAACTTAAACCACATATCCATAATTCAAATTTCCCAGTAGTAAGATGCTATACAAGATAATGCATAAGCTAGTGCTGGAAGCATACAGATATGAATCTTCCAGTTGAAGATCTCAATTCATTCTGTTATTGAAGCAATCTTAGACACCTGAACCCTTATATCTTAACAGTTCAAAAGATAAATAATTGTCTAAGTTCTGAGTATGAACAAGCCTTGCAGTATCTCCACTCTTGTCCCTCAGCTGGTTGAAGGATTATATTTATCATTAATATGTTAGCATATTGTACAAACACTTTGCTAAACAATATGATCATTTATTTTTGCCTCAAGCAAAATGTAGATTAATTATCAACAACGCCAAATTCAGACACATTGTTCAAATCTACTGACCATACTCAAGATAATGTTCCCAGCAGAAATCCCAGAAATTTAAGCTTTGGATTTCTGTTAGGTACCCTCAAGTCCAAATCCCATGGGATGGTGGGATTTATGGACCAGTGATGACAACTCCTGCAGGCTGCAAGTAACTTAGAAATGGATCATAAAGAAAAGCTATATCAGAGCTCTCTCTTTGCCAGAACTAAATATAACTGCCTAAGCAAAAGCACAAATAACCAAAAAAAAAAAACAAAAGGTATCACTAAGGCCTGGAAAGTTTTGCAAAACCTTTTAATCAACTAAAAATTATCGTGAAGAAAATTTTCAGGGAACAGTATTTATATACCTGGAAGATAAAACCTTTCCAACAGATATCAAGTACTGTCCATCGTCAATTCCAACTTGTGCATTCTGCAAATCAGCATATGTCCGAGGAAAATGGTGAAGCAGTTTCCGCAACTGCACAGCAATAAAGAAGAGAATGAACCCAGCCATCTTTCACATGTAAGAACCCAAAAGGAATTACTTTTTAAATAATATTTAAAAGACCTACAGTGAAAAATCCACAGTTTTCCAATTGATTGCATTGTCGCTTGCTTAATCCAGGTATACAACTAATAGATATGTCAAGAAATGCAGCAGAAGTGAGTGGTAATTCCGGCACAACTTCGGTAGGAGATTCCTTTGTGCTAACTTTATTATGATCTATGTTTTCTTGTATTTCCAAAGCCATGTCCTCAACATAGAAAGGCAAAGCATCTGAGGAAAATCCTTCGCAACTTTCACTTGCTAAAAGGTTCTTCATTTCAGATGACGGCACAGTCTCATCATATAACTCTACAGGGGAAGAATTACCCAAAACAATAGAAGGAAATCTTTTACACGCCAGGGAGACATCAAAATCATCAGCAGCATCTTTGAGATTCCAACCAGATTGCTTTTTAGCTTTTCCATTCACAATTAAACCATGAAAACCATTATAATCCATTAGCATTGATACCTAGAAGAAATTAGATTGCAAGTTAAGGAACAATGAGAGTAATGGGCAAAATAATTTCTTGGAGAGTACGGGTGAAGCAACCCTCAAATTTCAAAAGCAACTTGAAGCACGAAACTAATGCAGCCATCTAGTCATCCACCCATACATAATACAAGCTTACCTTAGTAAATAACTTTGCCCGATCAGAGATGCTTGGTGCATCAAACTTGTCTACTTCATCTAAAAACTTTTCTGAGAACTTGTGCTTGGATCGAGAACATAGTCTTGATATGTTAGAGAGGAAATTAGAGAGCCTATAACAAAAAGAAATGTAATTTAACAGTGGTAGGAATAACTCCCATTTTCTATCCTTAATGCAAGAAATGTGAAAACACCATAGGTACCTCATTCTTCTATACAAAGTATTTCGATGTCCACTTTCAAAATTGAAGATGATATCACTTCTCAATTGTTTCCCACTACCGCACTGAATAATCATTTGAATGACATCATCGTCAGCTAAGGTGTTGAAAAATGAAGAAGTCCATGAACATGAAGATAATAGCTATGCCCATATATTTCATATTTTTTTTAGCTTTGAAAAGGCTAAGAATAAGAAGATAAATTTCACAAGCAGATGGACCTTGTAATTGCCAATCTCTCTGGCTCACTCATGACACTAGCCTACACTTCCTTGACTCTAAAATATGCACCCACTGGCAAGATAAGATAATTTATTAGAGCCCCGGGCAATTGCTCCCTTTTCAATGAGCACAAACTAGAACAGGGAAACAGAAATTGCACAAATTTGAGAATTAAAGAAAATCCTGCAGTTTTATACTTATACTATGAAGGGACAGAGAAATGTGAAATAAAACCGATGTTCATACATAGCGGCATACCTGCATAGCTGATAGTTTGAGTACCATGCCAAACCGAAAGAACCTCACAGATTGAGTAGAACATTCCTAACCAGCGGAGGTCCACAGAGCCTGCAGAAATCGAAAAATGGAAATTTCGAATTCTGAAATTCATAATTCAATTGGAACTTTGTACGTGTGTTGATCTTTTTAAGTGGAACTATAAATGTTGATAGGGAAATGAAAGGAATGAGGAAAATACCATCAGTTCAAAGCTTCAAATTTTGACGATTCTCTAGCCAGGTAGACTCTGTGAGTGGGTGTGTGGAATAGATGAAGCAGCTCTCATCGAGATTCCACAAGCAGGACATGATCGAGGAAGCCCAATTCACACTTCTGAAGGCCTGCCCATCTTAAACATTTTCTTCCTTTTTTTTTTTTTTTTGGCTTTTTTTAAGTATAAAAAAAAACTCTTTTAAATAAAGATTTCTGTTTGTTTCATATTTTGTAAAATAAATAAAAAATTAGCTTTAAAATTTATACTAGATGATATGTTTTTTAATGAAAAATTAGAATTTTCAGCTTTTAATATCAAAAATTAACTTTTAAATAACTAATATAAAAAATATTTTTGACTTATAAGTATATCAATTTATAATAATTTTTATTGGCAAAAATTATATAATTTGTTATAATTTTATATTTAGTAAATTATTTTTTATATTATATGTGATCTCGAAACTGTCGTGGAAAAGCAGTGGTTGAATCTATAATGAATACACCCATCTTCTGTCACCAATGCCGACAAGAAGAAGAAGCCAGCACTGACTACCGGTACGACAATAGCCAGCAGCGTAAGCTACTCTGGTGAAGAAGAAACCTTTTGCTGCTCATAATCGTAAGCAAAGACTCCATTTTCCAAAACCCAATCCTCTGTCATGGCCTGAGAATTCAGTGGCTGATCAGTAGGCACAAAATGTCCAGCCCCGAGCACCACTGCGTGGCTGCACATACCCAGCTACCTCTACGTTCCACACTTCTCTCTGCCATATTCATAACCCCTCCCATTTCATTTCTTCATCCAATCCTCTGTTGAAACTACACTCTCTTTCAAATCATTTGCACCCTTGATACAGCAAGAATTCAACGTGTACTTCACACTCTTCATCACATCCCTGTGCCAAAGTTCACCAAGAATTACATTTTATACTGATTCTTTGATTTACTTGGCAATAATTATGAGACTTTTTAAAATGATATGATGCACTATTTTGAATAGAATATTCTATGTGGTTTTGGATAAAAAATAATTTTTTATTAAAAAATAGATAATTAAAGCATGTTAATTTTTAGCTCAAATTTAAACAAGTGGAGAAATAACGCACAATTTCCCTAACCATCAATTTAACTCGAATCTTCAAATTATGATCGAGTTATGAAAGATGATTTATAGAGATTCCGTGATTGGAATATCATTGATGATACCAAATTGTCCACTTAAACACCCGAGACACATTCTCTGCATCTGAAAATGGATCGGATGAACCAAAACGAAATCGGGATATATCACTCTTCCATACTGGTAAGGCCAAATGTGCACGCACATCTGTGAATTATTGCAAGTGATAGGAAAGCATTATCCAGAAATAAGTAAATGCAGAAATGCGCAATATAACAAATTACGAAAATTCAAATAATTCTAATCAACAAAAAGAGGAATATCTGAATATCATATCACCAGACTTAATATCAAACTACAAAAAGTACGAGAATTCTTAAAACACGAGACAATCTAGGCAGTAAACATAAGCCTTCACCTAAGAAACTAACAACTCGTCATCCTGTCACCCCTTGCTTCTCAGAGGAATTGGGTCCTCTCTTCTTGCCGAATCCCACAACTGCAGATTGCAAATAAGATAAAAAAGACAATCAAACAATGGTTGAACCAGCCAACCTGGCTATAAATCTCTCACACTTCCAATGCAAAAATGCTGTGTTTGTTTATTTATAAAATACCAATATTTTTATAACAAAAATTGGTATTTTATAAATAAATAAAAAAGAGGCACATATTATTTTTGTATTTGAAATGTATGATGAAAATTATATAAAAAAATATTGGTAGTACTCATCAAAGATCAAATAATTATTTTCAAGATAATAATAAAATTTAAAGGAAATTTCATGATTTACCAAGATTTGTATGTTTGTTCATTTATAAAATATCAATATTTTTATAATAAAAGTTGGTATTTTATAGAAAAAAAAATATATGTTATTTTTGAATTTAAAGTGTACGGTAAAAATTATATAAGAAAATGTTGACAGTACTCTTCAAATATCAAATAATTATTTTCAAGATACTAATAAAATTTAGAAGAAATTTCATAATTTATCAAAATTTGTATATTTTTTTCATATTTACTTCAATTTTTTTGTATTTTCATTGATACCGAAATTTATTTCATTCATACTGATATTGAAATCGACTATGAAGATGAGCTCCACATTATTCTCCTCAAATTCCTGTAGTTTATTGCTTCTTCTCTCCACCTTTGATCTCTTCCAATCGATTCTTTAATCAAGTAGGTTTTATTTCGATTCTTTCTAGTTTATCTTAGTCATGTTGCTGCTGTTAACTTGGCACGATTGCCAAAGTTTGTTTCTCTCCTATCCTTGAAGATGAAAAGCATTATATCAAATGTCTAACTTGGTAAACACGATTTCCTCCATTTTTCACATACACTCATAGCTTAGTGAATAGGCAAACACGATTTTCAAAATCATGGCTCACTTTTTCTTTAATTATTTGTTTAAACTAGTTTGATTCATTTGTTTATGTAATTGGTTCAGACATATTTGGATTGTGGATTTTTTTTTTTTGGTGAAAAATTATTAGGATATTCCTAGTGAATTTCTTAAAAGGAATTCTCAACGTATTTCTAAAGTATACCCGAAGTATTCTCTTAAGATATTTTCATGGAATTTCCAAATTTTTTCTAGGGAATTCTCAACGAATTTTCAAGGTATACCGAAAATATTCACAAAGTATATCCAAGGTAAGGAATTCTTCCAAGAGAATTTTTAAGGTATACTCAAGGTATTTTCAAGACATTCTCGATATATACCCCAAATATTCGAAAAGTATACCCAATGCTCAATATTAAATTGAAAACTGTTAGTTTGAAAATTTGTGATGTTTTGAATTTCGATTGAATTATATTATTATTATTTTTTAATGATTCAATTCTTTTTCTTCTTCTTTGGTTCTTTTTTTTGTAAAAATTGAATCAAGGTATACTAAAAGCATTCCAAAGATATACAATCTAGGTTTCAAAAAATCTGTGACTATAAATTTAGTTGCAACCATTTTTTGCATGCCTCATATTTTCCTAAATTTCCTCTGCTAGAATTGGAATTGCTATTGATTTTAATCGCATTGCAAAAAAAGAGTAAACTTTTTTATTTCACAATCCCAATTTCAATCTTCATTTAATATTTTTGGCATTTACTCATATCATACAAATCAGCAAGAAGTCAGATTTAGGTACCGTTTGTAATTTTTAAAAGTTATTTTCAGTAAAATTGAAAAAAAAATTTCAACAGTGATTAAAATGTAAATATGTATTATATTTTTGGTAATTTTGTAAAATTTCATAAAATTTAACTAAATTAAATAATTTTATTAATATGCTTAAAAATAGAATTAGGCATATTTTTTCTGATGGAGTGAATATATGACTCTTAATAATAGATAAATTAGTAATTTAGGAGGACAGATAAAATAATTGTAAATACTTATTATCTCTATTTTATATATAATTATTAATAATTGACAAATTAATATTTTTCATATAAATTATAATACATATATAATATCTAATAATCACGTGTAACACATAATTATAAAAAATGTTAAAATTCCTAATTTTTTAGATAATTATGCCTTTTGAAAATGAATGTTTTGACTATATATTTCATTTTTAAGAAAATTTTTATAACTTGAAATCCAAAATACCATTTTTAACTAATTTTTGAACTAAAATAATATATCTACAGTAAATTTATTTTCCATTCATAACAACAATTTTTACACAAAAAATAATATTCTACATATATTTCTCCAGTTAATTGAACTAAAAAAATAAATTTCGGATTTTCTTTTAAAAACTACTATTTTACAGCCACTTTTTCTTCAAAAAGCCAACGATTTTTTTCAAAAAAAATAAAAATAATATATATTTTATTTTGGGTCAAAACCTCTAAGAAAATTACTCGACATTTTTACTTTTTCTTCGAGTACAGTATCTCTCAATCATACTTCTTGTCTTCTCCTCTATTTAAATAAAAAAAAATAGAATAACGAAATCGCCACGCCGAAAATGGCATTTAATTATATATCACACCATTTTTTATGTGAAAAAAGGCACTTATTGGAGATGAACAGTGGAATATTATTTTTCTCTATTCTCTAAATTCATGCCATTTAGTTAGGGTTAGAGATATTAGAAGAGATTGAGCTGATCACGTGCTTTATCACCTACTCTTTCTCGCATAAATACTCCAACTCTCCGCCCTAGGGTTTCATGTTTCAACCAGATAAGTGAGCTTTAATCGGCGGCGTCTGAAGTTTCGTTCGCTATGTAATGATTTTCCTCTGATCAATTTTGTTATCTTCTTTGGATTTTTTTATTCATCGTCTTCAGAAAAAAGGGAAAAAAAAGGGGGCTGAATCGAATAGGGAAGAGCAGTATAAAATAAGTGGCTCTTGTAAAGCCTGTGGGTTCTCCACAGGATTCCCTGCATTTTCCAGCCCTAAACATCAAAAGCAATGGCATCATAGTACGGATTTTGTGCCGGATGGGCATTTGTGAAAGTGGAAATTTTTGGTTCTTTGCCAAATCTCTCTTTCGCTGTGCCCATCTTACTCTATTCACAAATCCGCCTCCAAACGCCAGTACATTACCTGTTTCTCAAAATAAATTTTGTTCCTTTCTTTCTGTTAAACAATTTTTACGGCATTTTTTTTATTTTTATTAATTATTGCCGATGAGGAGAAATTTTGGGCATGAGCGGCAACAACAATATAATTGCGCACCGTGTAGAGTTCTCTATATGGGTTGTTGACTGCTATGAGGAATGTGCCAATATGCTAATCTGAGGCATTCTTTTCTTTTCTTTTCTTTTCTTTTTTTTTTTTAAAAAAAAGCTCTGAGGCATTATTTTAACTCTTGAATTTTGTTTTTAATGATAATCAATATACCAAAATTATGTTGAATATCTGCCAGCAAACCCTTTCTGAAATCGTAAAAATCTTTGTTCATGGAGTTTCATCTTTAATTTAGAGGAAACAACTGAAGATCCTAGCTCAATATAATAAACTCATGAAATGTTAATATTATATTTTTATGCAGATGTAGAAATTGTGTTTACACTTGTAGCAAACAGCAAATGCAATCAACGCCTGCAATTAGTCACCAATTAGAAATTGTTTTGTAAAAGCAGTGGCTGAATTTGTTGTGAAGACACCCATCTTCAATCACCAAGGCGTACAACAATCTAGCACTGACTAGTGACTACTGATACAACAACAGCCGACAGCATAAGCTACACTTTACTGTGGTGGAGAAACCTTTTGCTGATCATAATAGTAAGCAAAGACCCCATTGTCCAAAACCCAATCCTCTATCATTGCCTGAGAATTTAGTGGTTGATCAGTTTGCACAAGATGTCCAGCCCATAGCACCACTGCGTGGCTCAAGCTTTCCCTTTTCTACACATACCCAGCTACCTCTCCATTCACTTTCCACACTTTTCTCTATGCCATTAGAAAGCTCCATATCCCCTCCCATTTCATTGTCTTCATCCAAGCCTTTGTTGAAACTACACCATCTCTCAAACCATTAAACCCCTGATATAACAATACCTTGCTCTTCCTCACCAAGAATTCAACCATGTACTTCACACTCTTCATCACATCTTCGTGCAGCGCATCCCCAACTAAATCGCTGCATTCCTCGAAAATTATTGATTCATTTGCACCAATTGCGTTCTTTAGCTCCGCTGATTGCAGTAATTTGGTGACCAATCTTGTTTTGTAAGGCACTTTCTTTTTGTAAGCATACAAGGTTGCCAACTCTGTCATGTTCTGAAGCAAATCCAAGACTCTGTTTCTTGCATTTGTTGCTTCTCTCCAATTTCTCATTTGAACCAATTTAACTGCCCTCCATTGTGCTTCTTCAAGCTCACCCTTTTGCCTGTCGTTGATCAAGCCAGAAAAATATGCATTCACAGCATGAATATTAACTTGCGTCGTGGGATCTGTTAACCCATTACCTATAGCCACGCCTTTTAAATTCACTTGTTTCGTTACCGGCAGCCTCATATTGTTCTTCAAAGTGTAATACCCAATTGCCGGAACATACTTTCCTGCATGACTCTCACCCGTGATATAAATCGGATGATATTTGAAATCTGGGTACAAGTCAAGAAATCCAGTGATGGCCGCAAAGAGATGCTCAGCTACAGAGTGTTGATCTCTGGGTATCTCCTCACCCTTCAGGCTTAGCAGTGATACTAAACCCAATCCCGACTATCGAGGAAAATTAGGCCAACTATGCGATTCCAGGAGCCCAGATTGCGTTGGAGAGTGATGTTTTCGGTGACACGAAATGGACCCAGCTCAAAGAAGTTGCCAATCATGGAGGAGCAGCCAGGGCCATCCTGGTGCCAGATGAGAAGCGGGGTTTGGGAGAGGTATGGATGAGTTCTGGGCTTCATAGAAAGCGTAAAAAAATGGCTGAATTGCTTTTGAGATTGACGTAGAGGTAGCCAGATGTGGTCGGAAGAGCTTTACTAGGGAACACAGAGCCTGAAGTCCGCGGCGATGAGGCTGAAAATTGGAGGAGGAAACGTAGCACAAGGAGCTGCAACAAGCAAGAGGTTGATTCCATTTTTGGGTCAAGGGAAGTGTGGAAGACTTCACTCTGATGTTTTGGACTTTGGGTCTGCATATTGGCCTAACTATTTGGCAGCATATGGTGACTGGAAATGATTCTTGTCGTTTGAATCAGATGTATGCAAATGCAGCTGTAAGGTGGACTGATTAGGCAATTAATGGTAATTAATTTGACGCCGAATATAAAATTAAAATAAGATTATTAACCCATGGAACACATGGTCAATTGTTTCCCTTACCTGCAATTTTTTTTTTCAGCAATCCCTTGTTGACGGTCGCATCAATCAAACTAAAACTCTAGTTCTGCGGAAAATTGATGGAAATATCTTTGATTAAGATGAATTTTTCATGTTTTAAGATTAATTAATAACAGTAAGTTCTTAAGTTTTGCTTTGAAAAAAAACACCTGATTTTTTATTATTTCAAAATTACCTAAATTTAGTCTCTACATGATTATGAATATTAAAACAAAATTGAGAAGTTTATGTTATTATCATAATGCTGGCTTGGAACTTTTAATTTTGAATGTTGGGAATTTATAAGTTAGTACTTTCCTGTTCTATATTATGTTTAGAATTGCTTCGCAAAGACTAAAACTGTTTTTTAATCGACATAATTATAGTTAGTGATAATTTCTAAAAATAATTCAACTTTTAAAATTACAACAAAATTAAATTTGACAAAATAAACTGAATTTTTAATATTGTATTAAAATTAAATTGTATTTTTTTATATAAATTTATAAAATTTTATCAATTTATGAATTTTAGCAAAATTTTACTGATATTATATAAAATTTCAATAAAATTAAAAAATTTGTACTTACTAGAATGTTGAATCATTTTAAAAATTTTAAAACATAATTATTTTTGTTTTTCATCAAATTTTAAAACATAAATTTTTCCGGCGAAACTTTATTTATAGTAAAATTTTTGTTTCTCATTACTCTGGTAACTAGACAATTCCTAAGCACGATAATTTCATGTATTATTTTTCAAATTTAAAGAGAGAATTAGGTTTTAAAGTTTCGGAAAAAAACAAAAACGATGACGATTTAAAATTTCTAAAATAATTCAGTTTTTTAGTCAGTACAACTATTTTAATCTGACTAAAATTTTATATCATATCAATAGAGTTTCGTTGGAATTTATAAATTGATAAAATTTTAAAAGTTTGTATATTTAAATGAAAAATAGTTTATACAATTTAATTTTGATATAATTTTAAAATTTCAGTTTATTTTTGTCAATTATCCTTTATAATTATAAAATAATTATATTAAATTTTTAAAATGCCTAAAAATAGTAATGAATTATAATTTATTCTAATAAATTTTATTTCTTTAAAACGAAGATATAGTTAAAGACTTTTACTGCAATACATCTAGTCTATTGATACACCTAAACTTTTACCTAGATAATAATATGTAATTTATTAACTTGTTACCTACATAAATATGAAAAAAAAAACTATGACCTCTTCACTTTCTGCTTTTTTTCTGTCTAAACCTTAAGGGTGTATTTATTTTGGAGAATTCTCTAATTTTCTAGAAAATTTTCCAAAATGAAAACACAAAATAGAATTTTTTGTTTTACCTTGATAATTTTCACTCAAATCTCATTTGAAAATTTTTTCATTGTTTTCACAATTTTTATAGAAAAACAGAAAACATAATTTTATTATTTTCAGAATTTTCTTTGTTAAAATTGAAAATAAAAAAAACATTGTGTTTTCAAAAGTGAAAACACGCTATTTTTCATTTACGGTATCAGATCCACTGCATTCTCTCTCTTCTTTCTCGAAATTTCCTCTATACTGCTTTCTCCAGCCTCCAACATTGCTGCTCTCTTCTCTTTTCCTCCTAAGTAACCCTCCTAATAAAATCAAGAAAGACAAGATTACTCCAGCTGGACATGGAGTCATTGGTTGTTGTCAGCAGATTTTGAGTTTTATTGTTTTTCCTTTTTTCTTTTTAAATGAGATTGAGATAGTCGTGGCAAAGATGGGCTTTGGTTTGGAGAGAAGGGATTTGCTCGATTATGGACTATTTTTGGTTGTTAGTGTTAGATATATTTAATATATAATTATGGTTGTGAGTTCATTAATTGAAAAATAAGATATATTACAAAATAAAAAATTTTAAGAATATAATCAATTCTTTATTTAAATAAAACTTCATTAATTAATTTAATGTACATAATTAATATGGGCTAGATAATAATAATATGGATATGATGGATGACACGTGATTATTATATTATGTTGGCTAACTATCTCTTGTTACACTATCTATATAAAGTTGGATAGAGATAAAGAAAATGAATAAGGTTTAGAATTTTATCATTATGAGTCAAGAAACAAGAGAAGTTATTAGTGCAAACTCATTCAGATTGTTTTTGCGACGATAGATTCAGTGAAATCATATTCTTTTCTATGTTCTATCTCGATTAAACTTGTTTTATACTCTAAATTTCATGTATTGGATCTTAGAATTGATTTTGACTAAATTGATTTTCTATCAAGTGGTATCAGAGCTAAATTACATATTTTTAGAGCCGTTTTTATATTTTTCTCATTGAGTTAAAGAGAAAAATTTGAGTTTAATTTGAAAAATGAGATTTGACGATAAATTTTGCAAAATTTTCACGAAAAAACTGCAAAAAAAGGAGTCAAAGAAGGAAATGAGGCAGGCGCGTGCACTGCACATGGGCGTCACTCAGGCAGTGGGGAGAGGCAATCTAGCGCGTGTAGTACACGCAGTAGAGGCACGCATGGGCGTATCTGGACAGACGCATACGTTGCAACCCACTTTTTGGTTCCTTCCGGTTTTACCCCTAAAGTTTCTAAATTTTTCAATTAAATCCCTATGTGGCTATTTTTCACTCATTGTAGCCTTTTTTTACCTGGTTTTGACCTGAATTAATTTAGAAAATTATAAATTAATTTTTAAAAGCCATATTTGAGAAAAATTGTGACATTTTAAGGGATAAACTATTTTTTATCTCATAATATTTAATTTATGTATAGGCATAAAATTGTCACATCTAGAAATTAATTTTTCTCAATTAAAACTGACAATATAACTGTTTAAATTGTTGTGAATATAATGTTTCAGGACATTAAGCTCTATGTCCATAAAGAATGAAAATTATGTTATTAAGTTATTTTTCAGGGCAATAAATAAGATATATCCCGGTATAAGAATTTTTTTTAAAATCAATTCAAATGTTGTCACTAAAGCGGTCTTTTTAGTTGAGATTTTAAGAAATATTCAGTCTTATATATTTTAGGGAAGTCTCGAATTTAATTTATAATTATTCTATCAAAAGGTGTTTGTTATAAATTAAATTTGAAGATGTGAAATATAAGACATGATTGGGAATAAACTGGTATAAGTGATTTATACACCCAGAGGTGGTAAATTTGTAAGTATTTGGTTAATTCCTAGATCGTGTTTATATTAAGAATTTTCTATTGCATATTATATATTCTGCCCAAAGGTGTTTATATAATGATGCGCTAAAATTCTTGGATTAATACTTTTTTATGGCTTTGAGTATTATTATTGTCTTGTGCTAAAGTGTTATATTATTTACTTTTTCAATCACCTTCTCAGTTAACAATAACACGGTGACTATTAAAATACCGATTGACTCTAATTATAAAATATGGAAGCGAGACGTGGAATTAGCTATGGAGTTGGCAGATATTGATATTGTCATGAAAACTTCTAAGCCAGCTGATCTGACTGCCGAGAGTTCAATTGTTGATAAAGAGATGCATTCAACATGGTATAAAATGAACCGTATGTGTTATTTGACCATAAAAAGGTCAATTCTAGAGTACCTGTTGAGCGGTTTGTCAGAGGCTCATATAGCAAAAGAGTTTCAGACTGCAGTTTTGATCATGTATCACATACCTATAACGCAGCGGAAAATAAAAATTTTCAAAATCCGAATCAAAGGATTATACATGTGACAATTAAAACTAATTTAACCAAAGAAAATTCAGAATTTATATCTTTATAATTTCTTGATTTTTCTTCAATTTCTCACCTTGTTAGGTTGTAGCACACCACAACAATCCAATCTTGGATTGTCTCTAACAATATCCATGCGAAGATGAGAGGATGAAACCACTAGGGAGATGGCTTGAACATACCTCAAAGTGCTAGCAATGGTGTATGTTCATATGAGAAGAAAATCAAACTCTTTAATTTTCTTGTTGTCTCCAAAAAT
>CATIWF010001019.1:0-11069 GCA_949630135.1 Balakata baccata | reverse complement strand
TTTTCATCTAATAAAACCAAGGATATGCCCGTGAATCCCAATTAATCTACTTTATGAATAGTTAATGAAGACTTTATGAAAAAATAGCTTGTGCTAAACTAGCATAAATCAACTAATTAAGTTTAATCAATTAAAAATATTTGCATGATAGAAGTTTTTTCAATTTGTGAAAAGAATTATAAATCAACTAATCTAGTTCAAATAAGAATTTTGCTACGGGCCATAGGCCACAACAGTCAATGGCCCATCAAAGGCCAACTTGTCATCTAAGACCAAAACCCATAAATTATTGGGGTTTCAAATTTATTAATGGTTTTTCATCTTTTCATTTGCACGGAAATTTTTTTTAACCCTACCGATCATTGAACTTCTTTCACAAAATCAACGAAACATTAACGATTAAAGAGAAGGAAGAAGATGATTTCCACCAAAATTGTAAAAATCAGCCCGGCCAACGAACCGGGAAAGGCATCAGGTTACAGGTTTAAGGTTGAATCAGTCTATGTGAAATTTTTATAAAATATAATATATCTCATGTATAATAAAACTAATATGTCTTATATATAATCAAAATATAATATAAGTTGTTGAAGACCATTCATAGTGTACAAAAACTCATAGAAAATACTTATTGTATCATTAATATATCATTTTTTGTGAATTTAAATAATATTTTCTAGAGGAGTCAAAATAATTGGAAGCTAATTTATATGAAAATTTTTGATAATGTAAATTAGGCACGAAAATATAAGTAATTATGTTTAACTTTATTAAATATATGTCTTTTAATAATGTAAATAATTTTATGGACAACTAAAATTAATATATAACACAAAAAATAATATTTTTGATAAAAATATAATTACTTATCTATATAAAATTTATTATCAATTAAAATAATTTTTATAGACATAAAAGTAATTTATATGAATTTTTTTTAATAATGATATTAATAAAAGAGTTTAATTATAATAATAGACATATATAATATTTGTAATGTAAAAGCAACTTACCATTTGTCCCACTGGCAAATAGTGGGAAAATAATGGCATGAGGTCCCAGCATTTCACATTCATCCATTATTTTCTCCTTGAAAGAACAAAATTTTCCAACCGGTCAAACCACCTAAACTAGACCAGGTTGAGTGGTTTATGGTTCAACTAGCCAGATTACTGGTTTTATGGCCGGTCAACTAGCCAGATTACTGGTTTTATGGCTGGTCCAAAACCCCTATGGCCTTAATGTTAAAAACCGCTTGGCTCAAGGGTTGGTTTTCGATTAAACTGGTTGAACTAGCTGGGTCGGACCGATTTTTATAATACTGATTTCTAGTTAAGGTTGCTATTGGTTGTTGAATAGGTGGCTGTTGCTTCAACTTTCATGACCTCTTCTTTTTCTTCTTCTTTTGTTTCTTTAATTTTCGTTTCGATTTGTTCTTTTAAATCTGTATTGTTAATTTTTTTTTTGTTCTTTATTTCTTTGGTGAAAATAACTAAGATATTCCCAAGGAATACCGGAGATATTCTCATATAATTTATAAAGGTACACCAAAATATCCCCAGGGTATTCCTAGAGAATTCCTTTTAGGGAATTCTCAAGAAATTCTCAAGGTATATTCAAAGTATCCCAAAAATATGCCCAATGTATTCCCATGGAATTCTCAAAGGTATATCAAAATATTCCCAAGATATTTCCAGGAAATTCTTTTTAGTGAATTCTCAAGGAATTCTTAAAATATATCCAAAGTATTCCCAATGTATACCCAATATCATTATTTTGGATGAGAAACATTAGTTTTGATATATTTGTGGAAGAAAATAGTTGAAAATGAAGATATTTGAACTAAATAAGTAATATAGAAAGAGAAAATGAGGTTGTTAGAGGTTAAATACGATGAATAATTAAGTTCAAAACGATAAACTATCAAAATATAAATATTGAACTTGTAAATGATGAACATGCGATGAGCAATCAACTTCAAAACAATAAACCATTAAATTCTAAATAATAAACTTATAAACTAATCACCATAATTCACCATATATAATTATTTATTACAAGAAAAATAATTTTTATTATTATCTCTACCAACCAAATAAGATTCATTATTAATTATAGACTTAGCACAAATATTTGATCTAACTATTAACTACAAACGTTTTTTCTTTTCTATCTTTTTTGGACAAGAATAACAAGAAGAAAAATAGAGAGAGAGAAAAAAAAAAGAAGAATAATATAATTAAAATAATTTTTTTTTTCTCTCCTTGAAGAAGAAAAGAAAATTATGCTAAGTTACATAAGAAACAATGCCGCCTAATTAAAAGGTCCACATTGGACACAAATCCATGATATAACAACTCCTAAAAACTTTAAGGAAAAAAGATTGAAAAACTTACATTCTATACCATTTTTTATGGTGTTCATAAACCGCTCAGTCTATCTAAAATAAACTGATTCATATCAATCAATTATCAAATTATATTTTTTTTCAAATGTGGTTGGTTGAATTAGTTTGTATTTTTTTCAAATAATATTTTATAGATTAGATTGAATTTATTATATTTCATTTTGCAAACCAACACTCAATCTAATATATATAACCAACATTATAAATATATATTTATTTTTATACTAATTTTTATATTTTATAATGTAAAATTGAAAATTATAATTTTTATATTCTTAAATAATTTTTAAATTTAAATATATTATAATATATCATTACATTTATTATTAAATTTTTAGAAAAAAATTAAAATTAAAATAGTTTATATAGTCAATTTATGTTTTGGTTGATTTAGATAAGAATAGTTTATGCAAATTAACTGGCTTATTAATTTTGGTTGATTTAGATAAGAAACAATACCTGCCAATTGAGTTAAAGAGCAAGTACACTTTTATTTCTGTTTAAGCTGTTAACATATTTTCTACTACAATAAAATTAGATAAATTAGCATAAACTATATAAAAAATAACAAGTTTTGATAGTATTGGAATTTAAAAAGGAATTTGAGGATCTTATTCAAAATAAATTGACTATAACTATAAATTTTTACAGTTATGCAATCGTTTGATCATGATTTCAGAAAGGATTTGACTCCATTAAAATTAGGAGCAAAGGCAAAGCAGCTGTGAAAATTTAGATGGGATCATTTAAGGTGGTACCCCTTTCTATCTTCTTTGTTTTTGTTTTTCATAGTTTTTTCATTAATTGTGAAGTATTAACATTTGATTAGCAAAATATCAAGTTAAAGTTGCCTTGAAATTCAACTTTTGATATTTTAGAGTTGAATGATTGCATTGTTATGAATTGATTTTAGTTGTTTGATGGCTTATTGTTGTTATTACTGCAAAAGAATAATTAACTTTGTCACGATCCAAATTGGGGATCGTGACCGACACTAGGAAATGGGTAGGCTTAAAGCCACCAAAACCCGTAGCAAGTTTAAACATAAACATATCTCGTATCTCAATCATGTTTTACTATAACATCAATCTAATATTTAATCACATAATATAAACTCTGCTAAATATATATTTATAATCATAACATCGCCAAGGGAAAGTGTATACTTATCCGATATATTTCCATATAATATATAGTCTAACATTCTATATAAGGTATTGCGGAGATCTAAAATATGCAATACAATAAGAGAAATAGTTTTTTTAAAAATTATTACATCAAGCTCTCGCGGAGTGAAGAAGATGCGGGACAGTCTAAAATAATTTGAAAATGATATCTACTACCTAAGAAAAAATAAACGAGATGAGTCAGTCACCACTGAGTGAATCAATATCATATAACTTTATAACACACAATCACATAATATTATATTAATACTATATATATATGCAATGAGTTCATACATCATGTGAAATCAATCATCAAAAATTGGATGAGTAACTCAAGTAGAATCATAAACCTCAATTCTACTAGTCAATGACTCTCTTAATTCTAAAGGACTGGCAATCTGAAAGCAAACTCGACCATGGTCCTTCTCTCACTATCACATTAATTAAATAATATACTTAAATTTTACAAATAAATTCATATCTCACTATCTAAAAATGGCACGAATGTGTGATTGGTACCAGATGACTCAATTTAATGAACCAAAGATTCTGTCCAAAAACGTCTGATCAGTGGTTGTTGGATTCCAGTGACCGAAAAATTTTTTATGGCGACAGAATAACGATCAAAGAGTACCAATAGATCCCTTAGGATGTAGGGAATCCAAAAGTACAAGTCTTGTATCTTGGAAGTGACCGAAAATGCCTAGATCTATAAAATTTCCGGCAGCTCCGGCGAGAAAACCCAAACTTCAATCAGCCTCCAAATGTCCATTCCCAAAGCTCAGCAGGTGCAATCCAAGGTTTTTAGACCTCCTAAATCCATTTCTGGCATCCAAATCATGAACAGAGATCGGGAAGGTGGAGAAACAGCAAGGGTAGCCTGACGCCTGAATTTCGTACTGCCATTTTCTGTAGTTCCAGCTAGATTCTGAAGAAATAGAGTCACCAACGTGTTTGGGAGGTCGAAAACTACTTGTAGCCTAAATTTTGCATTGATCAAAAGTTGTTTGGGTGGTGATCAGAAATGGAAATGGTAGTAGGAGGAAGAGAGAGAAAGAAAAGAAGAGAAAGAGAGAGAGAGGAAAAGAGAGAGAGAGAGAGAGAGAGTTAAAACCATATTTATAATCAGTGGCATTTTCATAATTTTTATATCAACTCTCGGATTTTACTGAATATTTACCCACAAAAATAATTAAATCATGTAATCTGAAAATTAAGGGTATTACATTCTCTCCTCAAAGAAAAATTAGTCATTGAATTTTTTAGAAAGCATATTACCTTAAAACTAGAAGAGATATGGGTAGGAATCCCGCATCTCCTGCTCTGACTCCCAAGTACACTCCTTATGTGAATGATTTTGCCATCTAACCTTTACAATCGGTATGCTCTTAGAACGAAGCTATCTAACTTGAGTGTTTATGATTTCTACTGGTTGTTCTTCATATGACAAGTCTTCATTCACTTCAACACTCTAAGGTTGCAACACATGAGAAGAATCTAGAACATACTTCCTTAACATAGAAATATGAAATACAAGATGAACACGAGAAAACTTTGGGGGTAATGCCAATTGATAGGCCACTTTACCAATTCTGTCTAGGATCTCGAAAGGTCCTATGTAACGTAGAGCCAATTTTTCCTTCTTACCAAATCTCATTACTCCTCTCATTAGTGACACCTTCAAAAACACATATTCACCAATTTCGAATTCCACATGTTTCCTCTTAGGATCTGCATAACTCTTTTGTTTACTAAAAGCTATCTTCAAATGCTCACAAATGATAAGAATCTTCTCCGACGTAATTTGAACCAATTCATGACCTGCCAATTTCCTTTCACCTACCTCTTCCCAACATATAGGGGATCTATACTTTCTGCCGTACAATGCTTCATATGATGCCATCTCAATACTAGCATGAAAACTATTATTATAAGCAAATTCAATCAAAGGTATGTGTCAATCCCATTATCCTCCAAAATCCATAACACATATTCTCAACATATCCTCTAATGTTTGGATTGTCCTTTCTGATTGTCCATCTGTTTGAGGATGAAAAGATGTACTAAAGTCTAATCTAGTACCAAGCTTTTACTGTAACTTCCTCCAGAATCTCGAGGTAAATTGTGGTCCTCTATCTGACACTATGGAAATCGAAACCCCATGAAGACATACAATTCTCTCAATGTACAACTTAGCATACTTAGCTATAGAATAAGTCGTCTTTACAGGTAAAAAGTGCACTGAGTTGGTCAATCGGTCTACAATCACCCAAATAGAATCATATCCTATAGATGTCCTAGGCAATCTTGACACAAAATCCCTAGTAATTCTATCCCACTTCCATTCCGGAATAGGAAAAGGTTGCAACAATCCTAATGGCTTCTAATGCTCAAGTTTTACTTGTTGATAAGTCAAACAACTGGACATGAACTTTGCCATATCTCTCTTCATACCATTCCACTAATAAACACTCTTCGAATCATGATACATCTTGGTAGAACCTGGATGAACACTATATACTGTGTAATGAGCTTCTTCCATAATTTCTTTCCTTAGATCATCTATACTAGGAACACATAACCTAGTTCCCATTCTAAGAGTTCCATCATTATCTATCACAAAATCCTTAGCTTGACCAATTTGTATTTCATCTATAATCTTTCTCAATTGTGGGTCTTAATATTGTGCTGCCTTAATTCTATCAACAAGTATGGACCAAACTCTAAAATGAGCTAAAAGTGCTCCAGAATCCATCACCTCTAATTGCAATCCATGATCATACAACTCATGCAACTCCTTAGTTATTAGTCTCTTTTCCACACTAATATGTGCAAGGCTACCGGAGGACATCCTACTTAAAGCATCTGCCACAACATTAGCTTTACCAAGATGGTAAAGAATAGTGCAATCATAATCCTTAAGTAGTTCTAATAATTTGCTTTGTCATAAGTTTAACTCTTTCTGTTGGAAAATATACTTCAAACTCTTGTGATTTGTATAAATCTCATATGTCTCGCCATACAAGTAATGTCTCCAAATCTTAAGTGCAAAGATCACTACTATCATCTCTAAATCATAGGTGGGATAATTCTGCTCATGTTTCTTCAATTGCCTAGGCTACCACTCTACCATGCTACATCAAAACACAACCTAAACCAACTCTAGAAGCATCACAATACATTATAAAGCCTCATATTCTAGATGGTAAGGTCAATACTAGAGCTGAAGTCAAACAATCCTTTAGCTTTTGAAAACTTCTTTCACATGCATTTGTCCATTAGAACTTGACATTCTTTTGAGTCAATCTAGTTAAAGGTGAAGTTATTCTCGAGAAATCTTACACAAAGCGATGATAATAACCTACGAAATCTAGAAAACTACGGACCTCAGTCACTGTTGTCGGTCTCTGCCAGCTAGTCACTGCCTCTACCTTTTTAGGGTCCACTTAGATACCATCCTTAGTCACCACATGTCCTAGGAAAGCAACACTCTCTAACTAAAATTCACACTAAGAGAATTTAGCATACAACTGATATTCCCTCAAAGTTTGCAACACCATTCTTAAATGGTTTGCATGTTCTTCCTCATTACGAGAATATACCAGAATATCATCAATAAAGTCAATAATAAATCGATCCTAGAATGGCTTAAATACCCGATTCATCAAATCCATAAAAGCTGCAAGCGCATTACTTAGTCCAAATGACATCACCAAAAACTCATAATGGCCATAACGGGTCCTAAATGCTGTCTTGGGGATATCCTATAGACGAATCCTCAATTGGTGATAACCGAAATGCAAATCAATCTTAGATAAACATTTGGCATCTTGTAACTGATTAAATAAGTCATCTATGTGAGGAAAGGGATATTTATTACGAACAATTACCTTGTTCAGTTGATGATAATCAATGCAGAGACACAAAGACCCATCTTTCTTTTTCACAAACAAAATAGGAGCACCCCAAAGAGAGGTACTAGGTCTAATAAAACCTTTATCCAACAAATCTTGCAACTATTCCTTAAGCTCTTTCAATTCTACTGGAGCCATCCTATAGGGTGGCATAGAAATAGGGGTCGTGCCAAGTACCACATCAATGCAAAACTCTATCTCCCTATTAGGTGGTAATCTTGGCAACTCCTCTAGAAAAACATCTGGAAACTTACAAACAACAGGTACATCTTCAACACTGCCCTTTTCCATTGAGGTATCTCTAACAAGTGCCAAAGAACCATGGCAACCGCAACATAATAAGCGTTTAGCTGCAAGAGCTGAAATAAGAATAGTTGTGGATGTACTCACATCTCTTCAAAAACAGAACTCATCATCTCTAGGGATTCTAAAAATCACCTTCTTATCTTTATAATCAAGGGTAGCATAATGCATAGCTAACCAATCCATCCCTAAATCACGTCAAAGTCCATCACATCCAACAAGATCAAATCAACTGGAAGAGCTCTACCCTCTACAAAGACTAGACAAGAAGGAAAAATGACATCCACTTCTAAAGCATCACTCAAAAGAGTAGTCATAGATAAAGGAATCTCAAAAGAGTAGTCACTCAAAAGATCCTCGGGAAAAGGTATGTTGTCCCAAAAATCATCTGGCCATGTGACCTATCTTGCTGCATTAAAAACATGCACCACTAACATAAAGACAAGGTCCCTGATATGACTTACCACATTGCTGATAAACATTAGGGCACGAACTAGCACTACTATGACTAGAACTCTGTCTACTACCACTGAATCCCTGACCTGGTCTAAATCCTTTATTACCTTGGTGACGCCTACCCTTTTTATGACCACGAGGTCCTCTCTATCTAAATTGATGATATGTACTCTTAGAATAATCTCCATTGCCAAAGAAAGTCCCTGAAGGTTGGGTACTTGATTGTCCCTCCATTTTATTCTTCTTCTTCTTGCTCTCATCAGAAATAATACCATGTTTCCTCAAATCTACTTCCATTTGCCTAGCTAGATCATAAACTTCCAGAAAATTGCTCTTTCTAGACTGAACCAAAGAAACAAACTCTAGACCAAGACCTGAAATGTATGTACTGGTCTTCAATTCCTCTGTACCAACTACATATGGAGCATACCTATTGAGTTGTATAAACTATCTGGTATACTCTACCACTGATATATCACCTCTCACTAAAGTCTCAAATCTCACCCTATATTCCTCTCTGAGACTAAAAGGAATGAAGTAATCCTCAAATCTTGTCTTGAATTGTCTCTAGGTCATATCATCTAAAAAAGGTCGTACATAGTCCCTATACCACTGTGATGCAATACTAGTCATGGAGAATCCAGCCATTTCAATAGATCGCCTATCCGAACATCTCAAATCATATGCCCTCTTCTCAACCTCATCAAGAAAATATATGGGATCTCCCATAATCTCATCAAAATCAACAGGTCTGAGTTTAGTGTACTCAGACATTGGAACATCATCTTTAACAATAGATCTTGATCCACTAGCTCTGGACGGAGAAGCTTGTGCAGCCGATTGTTGGTGTACTAGGAGCTCTTCTATAGTTCTCTGGACTCCTTCCATGCCAATCTGTGTGCCAACCATACCCATAATAAAATCATCAGCCGATACTCCTTCGGTACCGGGTATCTCATGAACTTCACCTTGAGTCTGTCGAGTAGCAGCTCGAGGTCTTCCTCGGCTCCCAGTGCTCTGTACCGGAGCTGTAATTGCATAAGGAGCAGAAACCTCATCTTGTGCTTCATCAGCTGATGTTGCAGCTACTGTCACTCTAGTCCTTAACATATTGAAAATAAACATATAGATATCAAAAAGATAATAGACTCTCTATCAATTTACACTGAAACTAGAGTTAAAGATGACAAGCAAAGACGAACTCAATCCTAACTTTGCAGTACAAGAAGCTAACAACCTAGGCCATAGGAAAACTAAACCTATAGCTCTAATACCAACTTTGTCACGACCTAGACCGGCGCTAGGGAATGGGTAGGATTAAGGCCACCAAAACCTGTAGCAAGTCTAAACATAAACATACTTCATATCTCAATCATGCTTTAATATAACATCAATCTAATATTCAATCGCATAATATAAACTATGCTACATGTATTCTTATAACCATAACATCACCAAGGGAGAGTGTATACTCATCTGACATGTTTCCATATAATATATAGTCTAGCATTCTATATAAGGTACTGCAGAGATCTAGAATATGCAATACAATGAGAGAAATAGTTTTTTTTTTAAAATTATTACATCAAGCCCTCGCGGAATGAAGAAGATGTCGGGCAGTCCAAAACAATTTGAAAATGATATCTACTACTTGAGAAAAAATAAACAAAGGAGTCAGCCTCCACTGAGTGAATCAATATCATATAATTTTATAACACACAGTCACATAATATTATACTAATACCATATATACATGCAATAAGTTTATGCATCATGTGAAATCAATCATCAAAAATTGGGTGAGTAACTCAAGCATAATCCTAAACCTCAATTCTACTAGTCAATGGCTCTCTTAATTCCAAAGGACTGGTGCCCTGAGAGCAAACTCGACTAGGGTCCTTCTCTCTAGTCATTCACTTATCCAAATGGTATCGGTGCCCTAAGAAACAAACTCAACCAGGGTTATCACCCTCAGCATCCATATACATATCATATCATAATATGTTTCATTCCTTAAGAGACGAACTAGACCAGGGTATATTATCAATCCATCCATAATCATAAAATCATCACCGGTGTACACACGGTCCTGATGTAATCTATCACGTGGTATGTTCTGCTATAGTTCTCATCCCAACAATCACATTACCATATCACATCACAGTCTCACCCAATCACATGTCTAGCAAATCACATTCAAGTATATATTACTGTATGTATATTAATAATAATCACAATAATATATTATTTAATATTAATTAGCATGCCAGAGAAAATGTAGGGGAGAGGGGTAGAATGTTAAAAAAATATATGATATTAACTCATAGATCTGTAGATTCCTCAATAAGCTGCTCTCAAGACTTTGGTGCAGCTGGTGGGACATCTAGAGAATCTATAAAAATATAAGGAATATTAATAAAATATCAAAAATAAATCATAAGCCTAGACTTTTCTAAGATTTCCTTATAGAAACCTTTATTCAAATTTTAATGTAATTTCTATTGAAAATTCGGCAGCACCTCCTTTAAAAACTAGACAATCCCCCCGTTTACAGGTCATAATTCTATAAAATATATTATCATCATCTCAACACAGTCAATTATAATCCAGGTCTCAATTTATTATATACTCGATCAACATACATAATCAATTCAATAGTCCATAATTCAACTTCACTAATAACTACCTCATAATTCTATTATAATGCCTAAATATATTCTCCAATAATTCTCATAATCATGCAATCCATCAAATTACTCAATAAAATAAATTTATCACATTAATTAAATAATATACTTAAATTTCACAAATAAATTCATA
>CATIWF010001009.1:0-27045 GCA_949630135.1 Balakata baccata | reverse complement strand
ATCTATGAGAGAAGTAGACAATGAATTCTCTTTAATAGAATAGCCCATACCCACTGGGTTAATTTTCCTTGAAGAAAGACAAAAGAAAGAATGATGTGTGGGCCCAGAGGTGATAACTGACAGGAAAAGAAGGGGCGTGGTGTCAGAAGAAGCAGGGTATGGTGTAGGGATTTAAGGGGACATTTTGCTTCTCATGAGAATGAATTCCATTTTGTCACTCCATACAATACAATACAATACAATTTCCTCTTCACTCTTTTTTCTATCCTTATATTTTTATTTATTTATTTTTGTTTGCTTTCTTGGTCTTGCTAGTGGGCCAATCCTATGGTCATTTTTTTTTTCTTTTTATTTCTATTTAGACAAAAGGATGAGACAAAAAGGGCTTTTATTTTAGGCTAATTCCATTGGCATAGCAATTATAAGTATATTAAATATTAATTATAAACTAGTTATAATAGATATGAAAAGTCTAAAAAACGTAAAAGAAATTCTTGATTAGCCGATTTTTTTCATTTAATTTTTAATTGGATTTTCTTTTTCTTTTTTCACGGCTCTATAGAGTGGGTTAGGCGTAATTAATTAGATGTGACAAATGATTTTATAAACATCAATATATGAAGGCATCTTTGATGTGCTTTATCTTTGCTTGGGATGCATGAAAGATTGCACCCAAGTGCAAAGCTTATGTGCATGCTGGTGCACTCGCCAGCTTCAATACTAACTTTATCTTTTTTCAAAGATGCCCAAACATCCAAGTTGTCAATTATATCACAGGAGATTCATTAACTTATCCACGAAACTGAGAATGTTTTAGAACCAGCGAATGTCAAAGTTTAAGTTATAGTGAATGTCCATTCAATGCGCAAAACTTAATCCGGAAAAATCAGTAGCCTGGGGGACTCTATTGTCTCTTTATCGAACCGGCATGTTCTTCGCGAAGCTAATTTTGCAGCTGACTTTCTATCGCATTTGCCTCATGATTACCCTATTGGATGTCATGTTCTTTGCTGTTCCCTACAAGGCATTCATATTTGGTTGATGCATGATCTGACTGGGGTATTTTAGGTTCGCTAGTTTGGTTGTTTTGTGAGTTTTGCTCACTTTTTTGTCAAACAAAAAAAGGAAAATAGATCTCCATGATGAAGAGTTGGGCTCATATTAGATAAATCATCGGCCCAATTATTTTTGACTGATCACAGCTCACAGGAATGAGATCCACTAGAGACCCAATTATTTAAAAGATGAATGGGCTCATAGGATTAATGGTTTATAACTTGGAATGGTTGGTCACAATCAACAAAAATGTAAAGGGTACTGAAAAGTGAAGGTTTGGGTGCGTGATTCTCCATTATCTTGGATTGGGAACACTCTGTAAGCTATAATTAGATGGAGGACACTTGTCAAATAATCTGAGATTTTGGGGAGTCTAATTTGATAATATTAAAAAAAAAAAGAGGAGGGAGTTGCATATATCTAATTAGGGTTGGTTTGTCAATCATTTTAATAAGGATTTTGTGTGTACATTCCATTTGCACCAATGTACTTTTGAATGATTGGCATTTTCGGCTGCCTAAAGATATAAATTCAGAACAGGTGGATTCACTATCATTTTTAGAATCATATATAAATAAGGTATGGGGTTTCTTTCATTTAACATCCCCATATTCCTTTATGGTTATGGGTCCCTCTTCTTGTTTTATACTATTTAACTTTATATATAAAAATCCATTTTTATTTATATCAATATATGAGTACTGATATATAAGTAAATTAATGGGTTATTGTTAAAAAAAAAAAAAGAAGAAGCAATATGTGGGTTTTTGAGGTTGGTGAATGATTCACTTCCTTCTCCAACTCCCATGTGAGAGTTGCCCTATTTTAATAATAGCTAAAAAACAGCCCAAGTTTATTAAGAGAAATAATTTTATATATGTTGGTCTAATAATTTAATCAAGAGAAATAATTTTATCTATTAAAAAAAAGACAAATAATTTTATTTATGAATATAAAATTTGTGGGTTTTACTTCTTACATATATAATTCATTAAGAATGGAGTGTCTCTTACTAAGTTATTATATTTCATCGTTTGGGAGCCTTAGCCTTAGAGGGGATGTGTGTGAAAGGGACATATGTTAGTTAAATTGGAATCTTTGTTTGGTTCAAGTCTCACATTAATATTAATTTTGACCTACATCTTCTGGATGATGACATTTCTTGATAATTTCCATGTTAAAATTTTTTTATGGATGTGAATAATTCACAAAAAAATAAAAAATAAATAAATATTCGTGTGCATGTTCAATTAAAATCAACTTCTTCTTTTCCTCTTTAATGAAGCTGAATTTTTTTAAATTAATTATATATATAATTAATTGAGATATAATTTCAACAAAACAAAAAAGTGATATAATCTTGAACATTAATTTGATGATCATATATATCTCTAATATTGTATGACAGATTAAATAAAAAGATTTACGAAGATTATGGTTGTATTCTCTAAATCCAATCATTTTCTGATAATTCAATTCGAACTATAACAGTTAGGTGAATAAAATTCACATCTTATTAGCATGCGAAGTTATATATATTAATTAATATATATCTTCTGCCTTAAAAAAAAAAAAAGAAAATTTGCTTGACAGTATCAATAGGAAAGCTACGTCAATCATTATCAATCATTTGTTGTAATTAAAAATTTAAAACTGTTTCAAGTAATGATTAGTAGTTAATATATAGTAATTCGACTTCAATATATATGCTAATCACCAAAACTTGCTATATTATATCAAAAAATTTGTTGTATTTACGATAATTGAAATTAATAATAAAATGTCGTATAATAATTATAAAATTACTTTTATAATATTTTAATATTGTTTCAAAAACCGAAATTATAAACAAATATTGTTATCCATAATAGCATATCGTTAACTATTCAGAGGTGGTTTATGGGTTTTAATTATTATGGTGCTCCCTTTTATTGTCAAGGAGAAATTTTTAAGTAAAACACATTTATTATGTTATTTATAAACTAATGCAATTACATAATATCATATATTTAATTATTTTATTTTTATTAGTTAATATGAATATAATATATATATATATATATATTATTTTATTATTAAATTAATTTATAAATAATATAATAAACTGAATCTATCTAATAATTATTATTAGTATCTAAAGTCATTCCACTAATCATTGAGAGCGAGCGAGAGAGAAATGCAATATAAAGATTATTAATTTGTGGTACCATTACAGCTAGTGTCTTTTGGTTTTATGATGCAGGCTTTTGCCCTTTTCTTTTTTTAACTGTGTCATCTTCAACAAAATTCTGTTCCTTTAGGCCAATTCCGTCCACATATGCATATTATATACCGATAATACAACTTTCATGCAATAGAATATATTATATTGTTTTCTAATCTAATAAAAGAAACGTCAGTCAGATTACGATTAATTGAGGATTGACAAAGAAATATTATTGATAAATTGAAATCAGAATAAATTGATCAGATAAAAAACATATTCACTAAGAGGAATTTGATTCAATTAATTTTAGAGTAGCTGATAATTTTTTCATATCGAACATCGGATTGATTAGTTTTTTCATACCCAACATTGATATTTGTATAATATCAATGATAATCAACTCTTATCCTAAACTTTACACCTTCATCTATAAAAACTTTGATATTCATGTAACACAGTCGAAGATCTCAAATTACATTTTAGTGCTTAACTTCTTAGGCTATATATATATATTCAAATAGAATTGAAACAGAATTAATTATTTATATATTTTTTTTATCTGGTTATTTTATTATGAGCTTTTATAAAAAGGAGAATTTAGAGTAATGGTGATGAATGAAAAAAATGTATGGAACCATGCATAAAGTTGCTGCTGGCAATTAATGTGGCTCTTGTTTCTTGAGAACGACCAATCAAGAATGGACGTCCACATATGAAAGAAAGTAATAAAAACTAGTGTTGACACAAATAAATTATATAGCAGTATTTTGTAGGATTATCTTAAAATTGTAACTTTTTGTCGATGAAAAAAAAAGAAAAAATTGACTTTTTTCTTTTACTTTACTTAGAATTAACAATTAACATCCCCATGTGAAGATGGTAACGTTTAATTTTAATATTGAACTGCTTCTTCTCTATCTTTTAACATTTTCTCACATAATATAAAGAAAAGAAAAATCAGGGATAGCTTGTATAAAGATTTCAACCAATAAAAAATGGCTATACAAGTTTAAGAATCTGCATTCGTCACCGTCCAATTTTCTAATATATATATATATATATGAAAAGCTGGAAATAATAAAAGACTTTTAGCTGTGTGTTTCGTCATATTTAAATAAAATAAATATAAAAGAGTTCTCTCCTTTCAACATTCTTAAATTCAAGACTTCACTAATACTAAAAAATATATATATATATATAAAATGAATATAAAGCTTGATATATGTAGGTATATAATATATGCTGAGTGCACTTCACCTCACAACTTGTGCAAGTTTGTTTTAGTGTGGACTACAACTATATATTTATTCCTTTTATAGTGTGAGACTAATTATATTCGAAAATTAGTTACAGTTAAAATTTTTTATTTTTTTTAAATAATATATTCAGCGGCTATTCTCTATAAACTCATTCGATATTACCAACTGAGCCATTATCATTAAAATATGCAAACTATTTTATAATATGGGGAAAGTGTAAGCTCTTACGCAACTATAGTGTTAATTTTGACCAGCAGTAAAACTTGATAAATATAGCATGATATAATTAAGTCATAATTCCTTTTGATTGAGTATCTATGACTTTTATGTGGGTGTAGATGTCAACCATGCACTGTGACCTTTATTTGCCCACTTTTAGATGTTCACTAATTGCCTTTATAATTAATGATTAATCCCTATTTCTTTGTGAATGGCCCGTCTGGTTAGCTGGTTTATTAACTGGATTTACTGATTTTCAATATTGGAAGCATGTATCTTATTTTTTTAGTAGTTTTTTGAGATAAAGATATATATAATTATCAATTAATACAAAAATCAGGTGGACTCATTAATTTGGAGATCTAAATCAGCTTTTTATAATTAGCTCGACCCTTTGAATTAGAAACTTTATTTTAATTTTAATTAGTAGATATAAAATATACAGTGGTATCTGCAACAGGGACGGATCTAGCATGGGAGCATATGCCCCCACAGCCTCCTAAAATATTTCCAAATACTTTTTTTAGTCCCTAAAAAATTCTTATATATAATATATTGCTCTCACTTAGAAAAATCAAATTCAGTTATATATTTTAGGTTTAATCTATTCTTTAATTTTTTTTTTCAGTTTGCTCCTAAATTGGTTTTTGGCATCGGTTGTCTCGTGAAATGCATTTTTTGTCCATTTTACCTCATATAAAATTTTAAAAACAGAACAATTTGCCCCTATGTTGATCTGGCTGCCAGAATGTGATTTTACATTTTAATGTGATTTCGGTTGCTAGATCAGTACAAGAGATAAATTATTACGTTTTTAAAACTTTATACGGAACAAATTTGATTAAAAATAGATTTCCAAGAGCAACAAGTGGTAAAAACATATCTGTTAGAAAAACTGAAAAAAAAATGAAAAAGTCAAGGAGCTGGAGAATGGATTTAGCCTTTTTTTCTATGTAGTAAATTATTAAAAAAAATACAAAAGGAGTGATTTATTTTTTGGTATTTCATATATTTTTTTAATATTTTATTTTTTCTTTCATACTTTTTTTGGATTAATAACAAATAAATACCCAAATTATGGAAATTATAACAATTCTAACTCATATTACAAAATTTACAATTTAATACCAGAATTCCATTTTTTTCAATAATAATGTGTTCCGGAGAAAATCCGCGACGGTTCTTTGCCGAGTTGTAACTAGAGATCCTACATGGCATTAACATCTAAAAAAATTAAAAAAAAAAAAAAGAAAATAATTCCACATAACCAAATGATGCGTTTTGCACCTTAAGAATTAAAAACCAAACACCCCCCAAAAATCGATTATCCTCTTCTCAAATCCCTTAGTTCATGCATTTCTCCATAATAGCTTTAGATTTGTCTGAAATTCAACCTTTTTTCTGGTTTCATTTCACTTGTTACTTGAGAAAATCTGAAAATAAAAAATAACCCAACAACTAATTTAATGAAAGAGAGAGGCAAAAATCGCTATCAAGTAAAGAATAAACATCTTCGCTATCAAGTAAAGGACAAACATCTCAAGTGACTCAACTGATGAAAGTAAAAAACAAACATCTCAAAAAAGAAAAATTAAACCCGGAAAAGAAAGCAAAATCTCAAACTAACAAATTAGCTTTGAAATCAAAATAACAGCAGCTCAAGAAAATTTTGGTACATGAATTCCCTGGAAAAGAAAAAAAAAAGTCAAATTGGAAACCCATTCCTTTTGTCACAATCAAAGTTAAATTTCTTGAAAGGAAATTCAAAGAGGAAATGGAAACCCATTCCTTTTGTCATGATCAAACTCAAATTTCAAGTACTTGAAATCACCGGAGAAAAAAAAAACTTCGGCGCAACCCATCAAACAAAAACAATCATTATAAGCTCCAAGCACAGGAGTGACAAACACCGGCAAAGAAGATGAGATGAAGAGAAGGTAATTCCTTGGATTCATTGAGGTTGACTTCATCGGCAATTTATGACACGACACGATTAGATAATGTGAAACGACACACAGACTTAAACAGATATATTAGAGCTATTACTTTTTTACAGTGTTTAGTTTTGTTAATTAGCAGTAACTAAATTTTTTGTTCTTGTAACTTGTGTATAAATAGAGCTATTAGCTCTAGTTTCAATAATACATTTTTCTACTCTAGAATTTTTTTCCTCCAAATTTGTTAGGATATAGATTTGAGTTTAATGGATATAAATCATAATTATATTAACATGATTATAATTATGATACAGAAAAAATTGTATTATAAACATATTTTACATGTTAACATATTAATACAAGATTAAACACGATTAGAAATATATAATAAATTTAATTATTTTAATGTCAAACTATAAAAAATATTTATATATAATAAATTTATAATACATTATATTAAAATTAATTGTATTAGTATATTTTATATATAAATAAATATTATATAACTGTTGTTTTTATAATTATATTGATATTCTTGCCTAGTGTATAATCGTATCTCGTATCGTGTATGTATACACATGTAAATATATTTAGTTTACCGTGTTTAATCTTTATGTCATATAATATATATACAAAATACGAGATGATTAGATATTATACAAAATAAGACACGATACGATTTCATATCACACTAAATAAAATATAACACAAATTGACTGTTCTAATTACTACTAGCCATGCGAAGAATGACTTGCTACAGCAGAGAGGTCAAAACCTAAAGAGCTAACGAGAAGGTCTAATCACAAATACGAAGAACGACCCAGAAGCTAAAATTATGTTAAAAAAACAGTCTAGAGCAAGAATTGAGTTCGCCATTGCTAATTATCCTCTTTCACTATCTAAGTTCGCCATTGCTACGAAGAATTGAAATCTATAAAATTCAAGCTATGAAGAATTCTAGAGCAGAATGAGAGTTGAGAAGAGGAGGGGATAGAAGTGGGTGGATTTTGGTTTTTAATTTTTTAGGTGCAAAACGCTCCGTTTGGTGATGTGGCTGTTTTTTTTTACTTTTTTTTATATGCCACGTAAGCAATTCGGTTCCACAGGCAAAAACCCACCGCAGAATTTCACTTAAAGACATTATTGAAAACACATAGTTAAGGAATTAAATTGCAAAATTTTTATTTCAAATATTTCTTTTTACTCTTTATTTCCTACTTTTTTTTTTCTCTATTAAGTAATAAATTCATAACTTTTTATTTTCGACCCTTATTCTTTATTTAGTATTGAAAAAAGACAAGTGATGAATTACAAGCAATAAAAAAGATAAAGCTTGTTATATATAAAATCTATCTTTTATCACTTGTAATGTTAATTTTTAAATTTAAATATTTTTTAATTATATATTTTAGTTGTGATAGTTAATTAGATTTTATGGTATGTCTCAATTTCTTAAATTAAAAATATAAATTCTTTCATGGTTGGCCTAATATTGATATTTAACTTTTAGTTTAGTTTACTTTCTCAAATTTAGTACTTTATTTTTAATTGCGAAATTAGTACTGTATTTTAATGAAATGAAATTGAAAAGATATTTAATTGTTTTATAAATTGATAGCATTATTATTCATTAATATGTCATATATAAATATTTTATTATTTGAAAACTAATACTTGACACTTAATTTGGTTTATTTTCTCAAATTTTTATTTTTTATTGTGAAATTAATATTAATTTTTATCAAATAAAATTAATTTTAATTTCGATTAGTATAAAATACTTGTTTTAATAATATTTCATGATTATATTAGTAATTTATTTGTTTTTAGTATATTATTCTTTTAGAATATCAAAAAAATTATTTCCAAAAACTTTTATTTCAATATAGTATATGATATATTTGATTATGAAATTTATTAGGTATATATCGTTTATGTTTGAAAGTCTCATATTACTTATTAATTTAATTCATTACTAATTTTTATAGATAGATTGTTTTTATATGATTTTTAATTTATTATTTATTAAATTAAATTTGCCCCTATCTAAATTTTTTTTAGATCCGTCCTTGATCTACAGGGTAGGGAAATGCTGTTGTGAAAACGATAGGAGGTGGTGTTCATCAAACAAATATGTACGGAAATTTTTATTTTGATTAATAATTTCCAAACATAGTTACAGAATAAATGTCGATATCAGTCAAATCAAATATTTAAGCCCACCAAAATAAATTTTGGTTAAATTGATATTTTCACTTATAAAAATTATAAAAAATTTTAATGTCAAATATTTTTATCATATACTAATATTGATGAAAATTGATATATATATAATCATCTGTTGTATAACTTATAACTCACTAAACCTTCTAATGAACTAAAAAATCAAATATTTAATTATAAAAAAATTCAATTGTTATTTTTCATCTAAAGTTTTGCGTTTTAATTAGTTATAAAATCTAGTTTCCTAAAATAAATTGTCCAAAATCAAATTTTTTTATGTAGGAGCCAATTAACTTTAGCAAATTTAGCAGTAAATTTGTCCAATATATATATAAAAAACAAATAATTATTCAAAAAAATTAAAAAAATTATAATTAAAGAGTGTTTGGAATTGTTGTTAAGTATCATAAAAGTATATTTTGAATTTTTTTTATTTAATTGACTGATTTTTTTTAATTTTTTGTAAACTGTTTTTTTCAAATATATTTTTAGAATATATATATATATATACTTACTTCTACCCAAAAACAATTTTCAAAACTCAAAAAAATTAAAAATACAAATTTTTTTTTCTAAAAGTGTTTTTCTGAAACTTAATGACAAACACCCCCTTAAACACGTCAACTAATTAAATTTTGGATGTAATACTTATTGTTGGAGTGTCGCAAATTTTGGATGTAATACTTATTGTTGGAGTGTCGCCTTTGGGCACGCTATTGTTGCATGCAAGTGCAAGTTTTGAGTCAAGCAATTTGTAACTTGCACGTCCGTGTTGTTCTACACGGCCCGTGCACAATAATTTTGTTCACTCTTGTGTTGTTTTGCGATTCCACTTTGACACCCCATGTTGAATTCACATGCTCGTATGGAGCTTCAGTGTTCATCTTGTTTTCGGTACGGTTAGACTTCCATTTTCTTATTCTATTCTAAACTACAATTCTTGGCGGGCTTGAATATAATTTTAGAACTATACATATCCTTTGATAGTCAAAGAAAATTGATGAATTAATATTGGTATTGAGTAACTTTGGTGAACAACATTTGTATTAAACTTTTAAGCTTTTAAGTGTTTCGGTTTGTTTGGATTGTGAGGTTTCTGTTTGTAATATTTAGTTCGGCATTAATAGTTTTTTTTCTCTCCCGTGGACGTAGGCATTGATTGGCCAAGCCACGTTAAATTATTTGTTTATATTTTCTTAATTACTTTTGTATATTTTTCCGCATTATCAAATATATATATTATTCCGTGTTACTAACTAGTGGTATTAGAGCTAGGGGTGTGCAAAGTCAAAACAAAACTAAAAATTGAATCGAACCGAATGCTATTTGGTTCAATTTGTTTAGTTTTCGACTTATTCGGTTTGGTTTTAAATTAATGTTCAAAAACTGATTAAATTGAAATGGCCGGACTTTTATTTATCTATTATATATATTTTTTAATGATTTGTTATAATTTTTAGCTAAAAAATTATAGTTTATAATATTTTATTTTGATTTATAATAGGATAAAGTCATGAATTATGAAAATTTATATATTAATTTAATTTAATTTGGTGTAATTAATAAAGTTATAATAATTTGTTTTAATTTATACTAATTTATAAAGTTGTGTAATTGATTTCAATTTATGATAATTTATAAAATTATGGTAATTAAATTTAATTTATGATAATTACTGTAGTTGATTTATGCTATTTTATCTTAATTTATAGTTATATTATTTAATTATAAGTTATATATTATGTTTGAAAAAATTACGATAATTGGTTTAATTTTATTAGAACTCATCACATTGTGATATTTGGTTCTAATTATTTATTATAATTGATAAAATATAATAATAATAATTTATATAAATTTAATTAAAAGGAATCATCAAATAAGGCCAAAATAAATTAAGCAGCTCGATCGTACCATGCAAACAAATTAGGGCATATTTTTATGAGGAAATAACAGCTGGACAGAAAATTGTATGTATCCCAGCTTATCAACGTATACCATAACTACGCCGTTTATTTATCTATTTTTGCACGTGATTTTTGATTCTTGCAATAAACAAACATATTTATAGCAGAAAATAACAAAAATGATGTCTGGTAATTTCGAAACCAACTTAGAGATTAATGTTGAGTTAATTGTCATTATTATGACCATAATGCAGCTTAATTAAGCAACTTTCGACATATTATAATTATACTAGTTAAAATGCTCATATGCATGCATGGACACATGAATCATCGAATTTAAATGTCTGCCATATCTAGTAAAGCTGTAAAAATTTGTCTTCAGTCTCTGATCTCTATTTCAAGACAACCTCACGTTTGCATTATCTTCACTGTTTTGTACTTAGCCACGGCAAAGATCATCAACGACAGCTTGCACCATATTAAAAAAGAAAAAAAAAGATTATATTATTATATTATATGAATAAATAGATAGATGTTGTCTGGATAGAAATTTTCCAAGAAAACATATACCCTGTGCGTGGCATCCTCTTAAGCATGTCATGAATAGGCCAAAAGTTGGCGTCTTGGTGAAATATAAAACCAAAAAGCATTACCCATTTATAAAATCGATTTAAGTTGCTGTTAATTAAAGGTAAACAATGGTTAGATTGCTTATATTACCTGGCCCGTCATGTGCCAATTGAGATGTGGGTATTAAACATAAAGTAAAAGTATTCATAATGAAGCTTGGTGGATAAAAAGAGATTCCCAAAACTGAGTGCAAAATGCCATCAAAAGTTTTATGTTGTAACTAAATTATGGCAAACACACGTCCCCTTTCCACCTTCCCCCTTTTTTTTTTCTTTTTTGAAAACCTATAGTATCTTTTTACAATTATAATTAAACTTTACCATCTTTGTCACTTGATTAAACTAATATTTATATTTTAATCTATTTTATACTTAAAAAATAGATATGTTAATCGAACTTTCTAGTTAAAGTCGATGCATGTAGATTCATTTTAATAATTTAATCAGTAAAAAAAAAAACTAGCCGTACAAGAAGGAGACGAATAGCCGCGAGGCCCGTGACACAACCCAGTACAACTAAGTGGCTTCGACCCTGGATGAAATTTTGAAAATCAGATTTATTCAATTATATAATTTTATTTATTTTATTTTTTCATTAATTAATAAAATATATATCAATGGTGTAATTAGAATAGTTTAACGATAACCTAATAGATCTGATATATCTATAAATTTCTCATAACTTTTTCTCCTATTTAACGGATTAATTACACTAATGGTTATAGAACTTTGTATTATTTGCATTTAAATCACAATTTTTTATTTTGTAACACTAAAATTACTAAATTTTATAAATTATTGTAAAAAATATACTCGAAATGTAGTATACATAAATACCGCATCGGATTTTTGAATGAGTTAAAAATTAAACCGGTTAATTAAAAAATGACATCTGATATGATATTTATCTAGTCCATGATGTGTCATTACGCTAGCATGTCAAGTGACGTGGCAAAATCCGGCTGTCATATCATTTCCATGTCAGCTTTCCGGCTGATAACTCATCAAAATTTATTGGCATTGATTTTCTACAATAATTTGTAAAGGTCGGTAATTTTAGTGTTACAAGTAATACAAAGTTTAATCATCAGTAATTAAAAGCTTAATTACATAAAAAAAATTCCAAACTTTGAACTTTATCACAATTATATCCAATTCTTTTAAAATCTGAGTTTAATTATATAAATTTTTATTTTCGTAACAAATTTAGATTAAGTATCGTTAAACTATACTTAGAATCTAACTGATTTTGACGTGGATTATTTAATTTTTTTGATATGTCATTGGATGTAATTTGATTAAATAATCAATGTCAGTACTAGTTAGATTTGAAATATCATTTAATGATACCGAAATATTACAAAAATAGAATTAGATATAATCGTAATAATTACATTTTATGAGTTTTTGTGTTATTATGCCGTAATTAAACCTCATTTGACCTTTTTGCTTAACAAAATAGCACTTATTGGCCCATTCGGCTCAAATGGTCCCGTTGTATAAATTTCTGATCCCTCCTCCGTCGCTTCTAAGCCAGAAGGACGGTGCCATGTCAGCCACCTGATAATTATAATAATAATAATTATGATAATCCTATAATTATAATAATAATGTAATCTGAAATTGCAATTGATGATTTGAGCCGTGAATTTTAAAAATCAAAATTAGAATAATATAAAAAATAGATAAACTGACGTGTTAAACTATGATCTAATTAATTCGTTCTAGATTTGATTGGTTCAAATGAATTTAAAAATTATATATTTGTTTAATTAGACTTTTTTACATTTTTTTTATTACACTTTGATCAATTCATAAATTTAAGGATAAGGTACATATATACTTTTAAATTTTTATAAATTTTTTATATATATCCTTTAAAATTCTTTTTATTACCAAATGAGCACAAAAAGAAACTAACTGTTAATTTTAATTTAAAGTTATTATAGATGTACATAATTATTTTATTATGATTATTGTATTGTTTTTCATTGTTATAGAAATAAAAGTATTTGATTTCTTCTTTTTTTTTTTTTTTAATTTTAGCATTTTGAACCTTATCCCTTAAACTTATTAAACTTGGGTCCTATATACTTTTTAAGTTTCTGTAGGTTAAACTTAGATACTTATTACATTTTGGTCCAATAAAAATTTAATATTGTTGTGTTTAATTTTTTTTTGTATTAATTTATTTAGTAAAAATAGCAATTTTGCTCTTCGTCATTTAAATATTTTAAAATTGAGATCTTCAAATTTTATCTTTACATTACCAATTCAAGTAAATAACATTCAAGGAATTAGTCAACTCTAAATAAATTTTTCTAATTTTGAGAAGAACTTTAGAGAAGAATATGTCGATTAAAATTCAGTTTTTTCTAGTTAAGGTTTTTAATTATATATTGATGGTTGAATATAAATTTTCCAAATTTTGATATAGTATTTAAGTTATGATGGAATAAATTAGAAAAAAACAAAAGTAGAATTGTTATACTTTGGATCGCCCCATGATTAGTAAAGGAAAAATGTGTCGTGCAATTAATTAGTTAAAAAATTGAAAAGAAAACTTGAGAAGCCATATTTTTCAATTTTTCTTATTTTTTTAAATTTTAATAAAAAATTACAAAAAGAAAAATTATGAAGAGTGGGTGAAAGATGAGGAGAGAGAGGAGTATTTTATTGTTGTAGTAATCACTATATGTAATTTTATCTATAAAGAGATATTTTATAGTTTTTATTGAAAATAGTGAATATAATGGCGTAATAAAATAGAGAGTGTTAGAAAGAAAGTGTTGATGGCAATTAGCATTTATCTAATTAGCATCAATAAATATAGTTGGTTGGCTAAACCTTTATATCCAAGAGAAATAAGAGTATATTAGTCATTAAAATAATCTAATTACTATTTAATTTTCCCTGATTATTAATTAAAAATGAATACAAAAACTATTTTAACTAGCTAGCTAACTATTTTTATTGTAATAATAATAAAGTTTTGTTTGGAGATATGTATAGCAAATCATAAATGTGTTTTTGTGAAACCATTGAACAATGGAAAATAAATGTTTGAGTCTGCTAATATGACGTTTGAGGGGACGCATCCAACCCCTCCTAACATGCACGTGGACCCATAAATCCTGACCATTCACTATGACTAACATTTTCTTCTTTAAGTATGATTGATTTTGTTGAAAATTCATCAAACGAATTATATGATTTAATTCCAAAATTAAGTGATATGCCTTATCATAAAATTGTGTGGCCTTGTTTTAAATTTTTTTTAAAAAAATAATTTTGATTCGAACATTCAATGTATTAATAGAAACATAAATACAAATCTGCTAAAAAATATATAGAAATAAACGATAAAAAAATTCACAATATATTGGAATAAATCGGTTTTATGCTTATAAATTTGATAATATTATAGTAATTAGAATATTTATTACTCTAATTTTACAATATATAGGCGGATTTGTTATTTCTGTTAGATTGAATATATTTTATCTGTCTGAATCGCTTAAACAAAAAAAACCGCTATAAGACAATGAAAAACAAAATGTTATAATAAGACTATGCAAAATTAAATGTCTTAATAAGATGTCGAAATTATAAAAAATAAGATAAATAAAATAAAAAGCTAGATTTATGTGAAACAATCATTTATTTTAGATATAAATCGGTAAAAAAAGGAATAGGTGAATGATTTCAAACAAAAAATGACTAAAATTTACTCATCCATCCTTAATGAAGATGGGTAGCTAGAAAAAAAAACAAGAGGCTAGTGTTTCTAAAAAAATGTTCAACTTTTTTAAATTTTAATGTTAAATATTATTTTTTTTGTAAATTTTATTATATTGCATTTTTTTTTAGGTTGAATAACTAATTTCCTTAATTTCAATATATAGATTTTGTTATCAATTTTCTTAATTAATTAAAAGATTTTGTGAGTCGCGAACTATAAAATATGAATAGTCATCCATTTAGATTGATTTTGATCTTAGATTTAAATTTTTTTAATACGATAGTATTGGGAATTGATTTCCATTGCATTTAATACAAGCTAACGTTGATTCGAACGGGTAAATTAATGTATTTCATATTTGTATTTACAATAAGCTTATCATTGAATAGGAGGAGCAAGAGGCATATCAAGATCAGATTTTACCCTTTCCAACCCTGATTATAAATTTATTTCATTGTTACCGACTCATATCTATAAAAAAAATAATATTAATTTCAAATGGAGTTGGGTATTTCTATACATATATATATATATATATTGGAACGTGACATATAAATACCGTCTCTCTTCTATTTTCGCTAAATGTTATTTCTGATTTTCCTTAAATCTAATCTACTCCAGTTAAAAAATCTATCATATTCGGAATGGAGAACCGTGGGTTTAGATCCAATTGATATCCCTATTTTTAAATTATATTTATACAATTTATTGGCTCTTTCAACAATTAAATTTTGAATTTTTAATATTTGATAGCTCCGTTTAGTTTAGCTATTGAATGCAACTGATAGCTGATAACTAGTAGTTGGAGGTTGATAGCCGATTGATATTAGTGTCTGGTAAAACTAATTGACCTACAAATGTTATAATGTAAAATTACCAATAAGTATATAATTTATATCATTGGAAGTATATATTTTTGTTTGAAGTATAAGTAAAAGTAATTATTTCATATAATTTATACTATAGCAAAAAATAATAAAATTTAATTAATTACAAATAAAAATTTGTAATATTTTTATAGTTGTAATTATAAATAATTTATTGATTGAAAAATTCAATTTAAAGGAAATACATATTTTGTAATTAATAAAATATATAAGAATAATATAATTAACAGCTTATAAGAAAAAACTCAAGAATGAAACTTTTTTTTATTTGGTAAATCACCAAAAGAGCTATTATTAACAGCAAATACAAAGAATGCCCCAATGGAGGAAAAATCACAAAACACAGAATCTGCTCTAGAAAGTAGGGAGGAACGAAGCACAGAGAAACACCTATCACAACCATCTACAAAAAGTTAAATTTCCTCTTTCCTTGACGAATTTCAAGATAACACTATTTCGAATTATTTGAAAAATTGTATCTGTAGGGACTCTCTCATCTTTGAATACCAGTAAATTCTTAGCCTTCCAGATAAAGTAAACCAAGGCAGTGAAGGCTACTCTCCTTATTCTAGCAAGAAGGGATCTCCTATTGGCTTTCCTGATGAACCATGACACTTCCTTTCTCCATCTTAACCCACTCCTATTCCAATTGCAACAACAAAGAACTTTGTTCCAAACATGAGAAGAAAAGGAACATTGAAAGAAGAGGTGCTCAACATTTTCCTCACATTGGTTGCAAAATTTGCAAAGGTTATTAACACACAGCTCCCACTGTTGAAGTCTGCTTTTTGTCAAGAGTCTATTTCTTATGGTCAGCCAACAAATGAAGCTATGTCTAGGGATGTGACACCCTCCCCAAATGAGCTTAAACCAGGGCACTTCACTTTTTTTCATTCTCAATTCTTGCCACGAACTGGCAATAGAGAACTTACGAGACATAGTAAGTTTCCAAGAAATAACATCCTTCTTTTGCATATCAAATCTAAAGTGAAGCTGCAAATAATCCCATGCATTAGCTTGAGCCTCTGTTACAGGAACCGGTAACCGCCAAAATCCATTTTTCCGCAGGTCACAAACTCTACTAGCTTTTTCATATCAGAATCTTCTATCACAATGTCTGGAAATTTATGAACTAAAGAATCCCCATTAACCCACGGGTCATACCATAAATTAAAACTCTCACCATTGCCGAGCCTATAGTCAATGTTGGAAAACATTTTATGAGTCATTTTAAAAGGATAATTCGGATGAGTCTCACAACTCGGTTTTGGGAGAAAGATCCGGATATGTGTTCCATGATATGAGAACTATGAATTAATGTATTCATATGCTCAAAATGGAGAATGTGTGAATAAAAATTGAAACTCAAAATAAGCTCATTGTAAAGGAAATATAAAAAGAAAAAGTGAAAGTGGAAGTGTCAGTTTTGTCCCACATCATTGATATGTAAAGTTGAACTTATATTTATATATTAAGATACATTCTTACCTGGGTAGGAAAGTAGCATGGAAGACTATATTTTGAGCGCTCAGGTGCAGGGGGTGCAAATCCATGGTTCGGAATAGGCTAATGCATGGGTGCACAACCTGCATACACGAATGTCGGTTCAAAATCTCGTGAACCAAGTCCAATTTTTACATTTTTTTTTTAATTTCTGGAAATTGAAACAACACTCCCGTGTGGATCCGCACGGTCAAACCACTGATACACCTGTATTCGGGATAGGCTAATGCGTGGGTGCACAACCTGCATACACGAATGTCGGTTCAAAATCTCGTGAACCAAGTCCAATTTTTACATTTTTTTTTAATTTCTGGAAATTGAAACAACACTCCCGTGTGGATCCCCACGGTCAAACCACTGATACACCTGTATTGTTGTGATGCAGAATGCACATATTGTGTTCCATATTAGTCTTTTGAGTTTCTTGTCTTTTGAAATTTCATTTTCTGATATTTCAAAAATTAATTTCACTATTATTTGAGATTTACAAAGACATAATTGACAGTTTTTAAAAGAAATTAATCATAATTAATTTCATATCTCCTCCATCTAATATAAATAGCTTTTGACTTGTCTTGTAGAGAGATTTTTTGAAGTTGTTGAGTTTGTTCTCTTTCTTCCTTTTTTCTTCTTCTCAAGTAATAGAGAGTGTGATAAATATTCAGTTCGCTGTAAGTAGGTATTGTGTATTCAACAACTACTTGAAATCTGTTGTATCCTGGAAGACAAACGTCAGTTATTCTAAATACCGGTGGTAGGAGATGAATTTGTCTTAAAGAAACTATGTGGAACACAAGCTTCATATCGTTTTTCATTTCTTTTGTTTTTTAATATTAAATTAACAATTTCTCATATTGTTATTATTCTTCTAAAAGTCAAAAGAGTGAGCAATTATCCCTCTTAGCTGGATAATGTCTCCAAGCCCATGTAGCATCATGCGGTTTAGTAGTCCCCTAATAACTTAGTTGTTTCAATTTGTTGGTAACCACCCAACTAGCCCAAAGAGTATTCTTGTTAGCAATTAGGTCCCAAATGTGTTTGACCAGGGCAACCCCCTTCCAATTATCATGAATTTTTTTAATCCCCAACCCTCCTTCAGATTAGGCATAGTGACATTGGACCAGCTAACCTTACCACCACCCTTCCAATTATCATGACCTTTCCAAAGAAAACTTCAACAGACTCTTTCCACTGCTCTAACCGTAGCAGCAGGGATCATAAAGATAGAAGCCCAGTAGATATGGATACTCATAAGCACAGAGTTCACCAATTGCAGCCGACCAGCATAAATTGATTAAAATATCATTGATAAAAAATGATAAAATGGAGATTGATTAAATGAAGAATAATTGAAAATGATTGGCGTTGATGGTCAGTCAAAAGTGCCAAATGTCATGATTTAGAAGATTCTTAAAAAGAAAAACTAATTTGATTGGATGCCGAAATATGGACAGAATAGAAATTAGGAGGAGGGGAAAGAAAAAATGAAGATGACGCATCCTTGCACATGGGTCTTCGTCAGATTTATAACTTTTTCCCTTCTTTTTTTAAAGAATTATTTCCCATTTTTAAATTTTTTAGTTGAAATAGAAATAATATATTAATAACTTTGCACTCCAAAAAGAAAATGAATTATTTGATTTTTTTTTATTATTTTAAAGAATGAATTCATAAAAAAGGTCTTCAATAAATTTTCTATATTTAAAATTTAGAGTAAATTTGACCGCTCTCTATTTTATATGTCATTTAAACCAAATCAACTTTTTATACATATTTTATTTTTTATTATTATATTACTTTTCTCTTTCTTTATATATGATAAAAATAATTTATTTTTTTCTTTTGATAAATATTAATTTATAAGGAATAAAATAAAATAAAGAGTAAGAATTTTTTTTATTCCCTATATTTAAATATCTTTTATTCTACTAAAAATACTTTTTAAAATAAAGAACACTGTAGGGGATGTTATAAGCTGCCTAAAACCGCTGTAGGAAACTCTAACTTTGCATGTGGTGGGTTTCCAGTTCCATAGTTTGTGCGCTTAAAGAGTAAAGGAAATTTCACCATTTATCTAAATTTTATTTTTATTTTTTCAGTTCTATATTTAAATATCTTTTGTTCTACTAAAAATACTTTTTAAAATAAAGAACACTGTGGGAGATGTTATAAGCTGCCTAAAACCGTTGTAGGAAACTCTAACTTTGCATGTGGTGGGTTTCCAGTTCCATAGTTTGTGCGCTTAAAGAGTAGAGGAAATTTCACCATTTATCTAAATTTTATTTTTATTTTTTCAGTTTTACTATAAATTTTGTAAAATTTCATTTGTATCAAATTTTTTTTCTTTTTTACCTTTTTTTTCTTTCTCATTTCATTTATAAAAATCAGCTAAGATGAAAAACACGAAAAAAATGAAGAAGAGTAAGTAAAACAAGATTTCTTGATTCTACAAATCACTGATTCCGATATGAGCAGTATCGCATTGGAGTTGAACTAGCTGCAATAAGAGTTGAAGAAGCAAAGCACCTTAGTTTTTGGATTTACGATTTAGATACTAAGAAGAAGATGAAGAATTACTTTAAGCACAATATATGAGAAAATTTGAAGCTGTATAATTAGGTTTAAATGTTTATTGAAAATTGGTAGATCTGGTAAAATGTATGCATTTGTTTATTAATTATTAATTATCTTTTATTCTTCAAAAATACATCCAAGGTATGCCCAAAATATACTGGACTTTATAATTTTTGTTCACAACTGTTTTAGGCCGAAAGTATCTCCGAGATATACCTAAAATATAACTAAGGTGTACCGGACTTTATAAACTGTTGTCCATATGCCGAAGGTATTCCCAATATATACTTAAGGTATGCTCAAAGTATATCAGACTTTATAATCTTTGTTCACAATTGTTTTAGGTTAAAGATATTCCCAAGGTATACCGGATCTTATAGATTGTTGTCCATGTATCGAAGATATTCCCAATGTATGTCCAAGGTATACCAAGCTTTATAGTCTTTGTTCACAACTGTTTTAAGTCGAAGATATCCTTAAGATATACCCAATATACGTCAAAGGTATATTGGACTTTATAAAATGTTGTCCATATACTGAATGTATTTTCAAGATATACTCAAGATATATCCAAAGTATACTGAATTTTATAGCTTTTGTTTACAACTGTTTTAAACCGAAAGTATGCTAAAGGAATACTAAACTTTTATAGTCTTTTTTTTTATAACTGTTTTAAGCTGAAAATATCTCCAAAATATATTCAAAACATGCCCAAGTTATCCAGATTTTATAACATTTGTTCACAACTATTTTAAACTAAAGGCATCTTTGAGATATCCTCAAGTTATATATAAGGTGCTGTTGAAATTATAAAAAGTATTTTTCCGTAAAATTAAAAAAAATATTGAAGGGGAGTAAAATTATAATTATTTTTGTGGTATTTATGAAAAATTTCCTAAAGAGTATCCCGCACGGACACTGTTACTATCCAATATTCTCATTTTCCTTTTTCTTTTTTTCATGGGAGTATGCAACCGTTAATTCGATCGATTAATCTACTGAAATTTCATTATAATTCCTAATCGATTATAAAATAGAATACAGTCTTTTTGAAAGGTCAAATAAATAAATAAAAAATTCAGTCAAAGAATAGTTAAGTTTATTGACTAACCAAACTTAAATTAATTGATATTTCATCCCTAATTGCTTGATTGACTTTTACATAATTAATATCAATAATGGTTTAGATATGTACATGGAAAAGGCTTCAACCATGATTTTTTAGTACAAGAAACTTTGTTCACGCTCGAATCATCAAATTCCCACGAATCAAGAGAAATTATGAATTTGTCAAAAAAAAAAGAGAAATTATGAATATTTCTATAAGTGAAAATTATTATTATTATTATTATTGCTATCAGCTGGTAAAAATTAAATTTAAATTGAAAGAAGTATCAAATGAAAATGATTGCATAAGAGCTATTTATTTCAATATTTCCTGCAATGTAGACATCATGCACGCTATATTTTAAAGGGGCAGGGCAGGACAGGGCAGGGATTCTAAAGATTTGAACTGAATTAATAAAAAGAAATCGATTTTATTTTCATCGTCACGTACATGACAAAGTTTTCGTATCATTATTAGCACAATGCAATGTATTGAAAGCAAAATATTTGGCTTAAAATTCAGATAATATCTAGTCCCATAATTAATATTATATTTTATTGTATAGTTTTTATCTTCATAATCATATATATGTTCTCTTGTTTCATAATTTTGCATGATTTCATAAATGTATAAAACTTCAAAAGTGTGTATTTAAAAGAAAAAATATAAAATATAATTTGATTTTGATACAATATTAAAAATTTATATTATTTTTGACAATTTTTCCTAATAATAATAATGATAATCAGCTGAGTTGAGTTTCGGTAAAGAAATTTTTATCAAAAATTTATATTATACCAATAGAGTTTTACCATTACATATTTTAAATAATAAACTTTAAATTATATTATTTTTAGCAATTTATTCTAATAATAATGATAATCACGTAAAATGCCAAACTACCGTGTTTTAACTTGTTCGGCAACAGCAAGCACTAACCCTGTAATTATATTCAAAACCCAGAGGCATTTTCGAACTCTTATCTTTATAAAAGCCTCCTCCCTCCCTCGGTCTCAATCCCCCCCGGTTGATACTATTTCGAAAGCTTAAATCAAACAGATTTTTTTTTCTCTTGTTTTCTCTTTTGGAGTTTGAATTTTTCAGGAAAATGACTGTTGGATTGGGAAAATGCTGCAAAATCCGCCACATCGTGAGGCTTCGCCAAATGCTGCTGCGGTGGAGGAACAAGGCTCGTATATCTGCCAATCGCATTCCGTCAGATGTACCCGCCGGACACGTGGCCGTCTGCGTCGGTTCTAGTTGCCGGAGATTTGTGTTGCGGGCCACTTACTTGAACCACCCATTCCTCAAGAAGCTCCTAATGCAAGCTGAGGAAGAGTATGGATTCAGTAACCAAGGTCCGTTAGCGATTCCGTGTGATGAATCGTTGTTCGAGGAAGTGATTCTGTACATTTCTCGATCCGAGTCTGGAAATTCGGCCCGATTCTTGAATTTTGAAGATTTTCAAAGATATTGCCATGTCTGGGTTAGAAGTAAGCTTGATTTTTGGACCGAATCTCGACCATTGCTTAACGGATTCGCTGAAAAAACCATTTGGTAACTAAGAGAAATACCATCTGCAACTTTGTTGGTAATCTTGAAAATAAAGAGAAGAAAAAAGAACAAACACTCTGATTCTAGCCCGGGATTGACTCAGTCCGAGTTAAGAATGATCTGCGCAGGAAATTCCATGAACTTTACAATACACTGATAAGGATTATCTTCATGAATTAAGTTTGCTAGGATAACTATTTGTTATAGTTGTTGCAGTGGCTTATCTCCATAGTAGATACATATTATCAGACCTTGTACCTCCTTTAAATACATTATACATGTACATACAACTGATAATATAGAGCGAGATTTACAATCAATATACGTTATCATGGTATCAGAGTTCTCAAAGGTTTAACAAACAGCGGCTCTTTCCTGAAATGGCCAATTCCTCATCTCAGTTCACCACCTCTCCTTCATCGTCTCCATCAATTTCCTCTTTACCAAACATGCTCATCTGTTACCTGTAATACTTAATTCCACCAATTACCTGTTATGGCAAGCCCAACTCGTCGGAATTGGGTTTTAAATTGTGGAAATTCATATTGGACTTGGATTTGGACAAGTGTTAAACTCTATTAGGATAAATTTTAAAATTTGAATTAGAAAAGATATTCCGACTTGCACAAGTATCTATATTTTCTTGTTTGACAAGTTTATGGCCTATAAATATAGGCAAGATTAAAGCTTTTAAAATAATGAAATAAAGAGAGCAAATACAAGAACAACTTGAAGATTTACAAGTTTGAGTTTTTCTTGGATATTATTAGATTTCAGGAAACACTTTTGAGAGCTTTGGAGAAAAAGTTATTCTTCTAGATTATGTGAAAGGAGAAATACAAAAGATTGTAAGTCTGGGTTAAATCAATTCAAAGGAGATATAATTGTATTGCAATTGTTTATTTTCTTTTATAGTAAAGAATTGGTTACTCTCTGTGGATGTAGGCAATCAATGGCCGAATCACGTAAATTTTGTCTTTACTTATTTTATTTGGCTTAGATTTTTTATTTTGACGTGCTTATTGGTTGTTTTTCTCAACAAGTGGTATTAGAGCTAGTTTTGATTAATATTTAATAAGTATGTCGAGCAATTCATCGTCATTTTTACAATAGAGAAGTATGACAGAAAAAATAGTTTCACTTTTTGGCAAAGAAGGGTGAAGGATCTCCTAGTTCAACGAGGCCTAACAAAAGTATTGAAGGAAAAGGAGAAAGAAAAACTGGAAAAGATGAACAATGAAGATTGGGAAGAGCTCGAGGAAATGTGTGTTAATACGATACATCTTTGCATTGGTGATAACATTATACATAATGTTATTGAAGAGAATTATGCTGCGGTGATTTGGGACAAGTTGGAAAAAATTTATTTGATTAAAAGTTTGATTGATAAATTGCATCTAATTATATAGGTTACGGATGGTAGAGGACGGAAATCTAGTGGAACATATGAATGAATTCAATGAAATCTTAGATCAATCAAAGAAAATTGATGTTAAGATTGAGAAAGAAGATAAGATGTTAATATTTCTTTCCTCATTCTCTGACTCTTATGAAAATTTTATTGACTCGTTAATAGGGAGAAAAGATTTTGTGACTATAGATTTTGCTCAGACACAATCGGTATCTCTTGAAACTCGAAAGAAAGCCAAAAGTAAGGATAGAGATAACGAGACATTAGTTTTTCAAGATATGAGTCAGAAAAGGCAAGCTAATGACAAGGGAGGTCTAAGCAAGGCAAGTCTAGATCCAAAGTTAAGAAATTAGATGATATTTGATGCTTCAGAAGCAAAGAGTATGAACATTACAAAAAAGATTGCCGAAATGACAAGAAACAAGATAAAGAGAATAACTTAGTTTCTCTTACTTGGGATGATAAAGATGCCCATGTAATCACCCAAGAGAATGATGCATCTTCCTGTGATGGTTGACTTTTAGATTCTTATTGTATTTCTCATATTTGCTCCAAGAGAAATTATTTTAATACACTCCAAGAAATGTTGACTAGTACCTTAAAATTGGATAATAATTCTAAGATAAAAGTCATGGGTGTTGCTAGTATAAAAATCAAAATATATAATGGAGTGGTGATGACTTTGGAGGAAATGACATACGTTCCAAAGATGTACAACAATTTAATTTCTCTGAGTATGTTAGATTTTAAGTGCTTTAGTTACAATGCTAAAGGTGAAATTTTAAGAGCTACTCAAGGTTGTGTGGTCTTGATTAAAGGAAATCATCTAATTGGTAGTATAATGAAGATCTCAAGTACTTGTTGGAAACATGTTACATGCATGAATGGTTTCCAAGGTGTAGATAATTTTAAATTGGTGGAACCTGCTAATGATCAAAATGAGAGATTAAAGTCTCTTTCCGAAGTCGAGTAGCGCTACCGATTGGTTCAACTACACATGGTATATTGGACGTATTTAGAATCAGGGTGCAGGGCTAAGTTATTATTCAGGTACGTGTAGTTGAAAAATTTAGGCTAATAATGTTATTACAATTCAAAGATTAATGTGAAAATTGTTTGAATTGATTTTTAAATTGTGGGAATTCAAGTTGGACTTAAATTTGGACAAGTCTTAAACTTGAATTAAAATAAGTTTTAAGATTTGGATTAGGAAAGATAATTCTAATTGGATAAATATTTATATTCTTGTTTGGCAAGTTTGTGGCCTATAAATATAGACAAGATTAAAGCTTTTAAAGCAATGAAGCAAATAGAGTAAATACAAAAGTAACTTAGAGATTTGTAAGTTTGACTTTTTGTTTGGGTATTCTTAGGTTTCGGGAAACACCTCTGCGAGTTTTGAGGTAAGAGTTATTTTTCTAATTTATATGAGAGGGGAAATACAAATGATTGCGGGTTTGAGTTAAATCAACTTAAGGGAGATACAGTTGTATTGTAATTGTTTATTTTTTTATATAGTGAAAAATTAATTACTTTCTGTAGACATAGTCAATCAAGGGACAAACCACGTAAATCTTGTTTTTTTTATTTTTTTTATTTTGACGTTTTTATTGATTGTTTTTTACAGACACAACTTTTTCCATTACTCCACAGCTATGATTTAGCAACACATATTGACCGCAGTGTTGAATCCCCACCCAAGCTAACAGAACATGGCCAACTAAATCCTGCGTATCACCTATGGTTTCGTCAGGACTAGTTAGTGCTCAGTTGGATAATTGGATCAATCACAAAGGACTTCATTCCTCAAGTTATAGGAGCCAAGATAGCTTGCCAAGCATAGCAAAAGTTAGCCACCACATATGCTTCCGGCTCCAAAACTCAAATTCGATATAATAAATCTAGGTTCTATCGCCTCAACAAAGAAACCAATAAAACCATTGCACAATACAGTCAACGTGCTAAAAGCATGTACGATTAGTTAGCAGCTCTTAACAGTGCAATATTGGAGGACGATCTTGTATAGGCTATTGTTAATGGATTGGGCGCTCTTTATCTACCTTTTGTATGGTCCCTTGAAAATCGACTTGATGCGGTCTCATTCAATAATTTATATAGCCTGCTATTTATTTCAGAGGTCGTGGAGGCAGAACCCACCCAATATGGCAGGGAAAAATTAGGTTCATGTCCACAAAATACTTCTTCGATGCCTGCAACTTCCTATTAGTACAACTACTCTTTTGACTTCACCAATATTCAATGTCACAATTGTCAAGCCTAGGGAAATTTAGTCGAAAATTGTTCTTCTCCACGCAATCAGTCATTCCCAATGAGACAACATTTTCCAGTATGTGTCAAACTAGCTTCCCGGTATATTTCTAAAAATAGGTTAAATAAAAATTTAATTTACAAATTTGAGGTAAAAAAAAAAATTACAAATTTGTGGTGCCGTGCTCCAGTTGGAGTGGCGCGCGGACACGTGGCACGCCACCAACTGGCGCACGGCAGGGTGCACCACGTGGCGCACCACGGTGCACCGCTGATGGTGCGCCAGTCCAACTGGCGCACCTCCGTTCACCAGCCTTTTTCAGGCCTTCTCAGATCTTCTCAGATCAGATTCAGACCCGTGATGCATTGCAGACCCGTGAACCAAGCAAAATAAATATGCCTCTATTCTGATTTCTTCTCATTTCTCTTCCTCTTCCCCTGCACTTCCTTCCTTTTCTTTCTCTCTTATCAAATTTCAATCCGAGCGAAGGTTTGTTTTTTTTTTTTCAATTAGATTGTAGAAAATTTTATTAATATTTTTCGGTAATTAATTTTATCAATA
>CATIWF010000966.1:0-11183 GCA_949630135.1 Balakata baccata | reverse complement strand
TTTTGAAATAACAACACTAAGACTTTAGATGTACAAGATTGTGGAATATAATGATAAATAAAATTATATGTATTTTAAGAATTAGACTTGTATGTATAAAAGATATTGAACGAGTATGTGACTATGCATGAGCATTGAACTAATGCTTTGACATTGTTGTGATTACATGCCATGAATTATGCATTACATGCGATATTTGTTATGCATATGTGTCTTACTAAGCTATGAGTAGTTTAGCGTGTTTTTATGTGCACGTAGGTTATGGAGCCAATGTATAGTTGATGTAGCAGTTGACAGCGGAGATGCCAAATCCCATGCTGAGAGGAGGCTATGCAGATCGGACTTAAGTCAAACGTAGTCATAGCATGCATTCATTTTTAGCATTCACTTAAAGGGATGTAATTAATTATGTTTGTTATTTGTAATCATGTAATATGATGCATAGAAAAAGTAAAGAAGGAAAAAGGAAAAAAAAAAAAGAGAGAATAGATGTAGCTCAACTAGATAGAATTGAGGCATACGAGATAATGGGCTTATAGGCCCATGATATTAAGTGATATATGATTAGACAAGTGAACAAGAACTAGTGATCATTGGTATAAGGTATATTGGATATGTTGGATAAGTAAATCCAACTAAGTATACATACACGTAATATAGTGATGTTTTACATAAAAGAAAAATTTAAATTTTGAACATGTTCACAATTACCCAGTCTATAGCACTTCCTATGTATTAGGGATCGTATTCCTAATCTATGGAAGGGTGTTACAGGTCATGACTTTTTCAATTTCCTGGTCGTGCCTTAGTCTTTCCAGTCGTGACTTGAGCTTTCTAGGGTGGGACAAGGTCAGTCCCGGTCTGCTTTCTCTACTGGAACTCAAGAAGAACAAGGGATATCCTTTCCCGGTCTAGATCCTTGTCACAGTCGGGAAATGTTGGTCCCGATTGGGACTTACACGTCCCCATGAATTGCTTACTTGTTCATTAGGAAAATAAAAACCAAATGACTTGAAACTTTGAACACTATCAAAACAACACTAAATGAAGATATTTGTGACATTTAATTTGATTGCTAAGATCTAAATGTAGAGCAATCACCCTAAGATCAATAATCTCCCCTTTTATGATTTTGACAATCAAACTAAGCAAAAATAACGAATTGATAGTGCAAATATCAAATTGAAGTACTGAAAAATATGTATACAAAGTTTCATATCATTTGAAGCAAATTTACATATTGAATAACTAAGTCAAACAAGAATGTGAAGAGTCAACATTTTTAACTTAGTTACCAATTCGAATTTAAGTTGATTTTTGCCTAAGTTTTTCATTGTTCTCTCCCCCTTTGGCAAGATAAAAAAGAATATAGGCATATCAAGTACAAAGAAATGAAACAACCATACTTTTTATTAAAGAAAAAAAAGGTGTTACATAAAACCAAGATGTGGGATCTAAACATGACATGCCACACTCTAAGATACCTATCCTAAGACAAAAGAAAACAAGGAAAACATAAAGGCTAGAGCAAAGAGTCTAGGCATTCCCTTCTTCACCATCATCCTCCTCTTCATCACTCTCTTCCTCCTGTTGAATGTCTTGCTATCCTTCAACAGGATTCTCATCTTCAAAGTTATATGGGCACAAATTGATGTTCAATTGACCTTGTATGTCTTGGATATCCAAGTGAAGGTTTTGCATCATATCCTTCATGACATTGAAGGACCTTATTTTCAATTCATATAAATTTTGCAAAGTGACCAATTTGGGTTGAGGCCTTCCTTGACTTGGCATACCCTGTGCACTTGAGGCTTATCCTCTAAGAGATAATGTTGCATGCTTCCTTGAGGCTTCTTGAGTTGCCTTCTGGGCTCCATGCTCTCTGAAGGCATAAAAGTATTGGTCTATACACTTGGAGGGCCTTGTAATTGCCTTGCATGTGAGGAGGTATTGGATGTCCAAAAAATTATCAAATTGAGAACGGGAAGAAGAGAAAAGACGAATGTTCTCCTCTATCATAAGGCTAAGATATTTGGTAAGGGTGGTGATTCAGGCATTAAGGGAAATGGTGCCTTTGGTGGTGGAGGCTATTGAAGTGAATTAATTAAGGAAGAGAGGGGCAGTCTCGAGTGGTTTATGGTGAACTATTGCATAAAGAAAGAAAATGTCTTCGTACGTAACTTTTTCATTACTATCACTTGATAGTGAAAGTAATAATGCGATTAATGATGAAATGAGAAAAAGTTTTGTTGTGTTTAGCATTAGACATTTTATCAAAGTGGTTTTTAGAGAAATACCTCTCCAAAAATCAAGGTTAGTGAGATGCATTCCTTGAGCATTAAGAAGACCAGTCTTCTTGAAAAGCATCCGCAAACTGGTTCTTGGTCATCTCTTACTGTTAGCCAAACATACGAAAGTGCGCCCCATAGTAGTCGAGAGGATGCTTGACTTCTTTGATTACTTGAAGTGTTGAGAGAAATTGTGTGGTGAGTTCATTATGCACGTCTTCAAGTGACATGACAAAAGTGGTCCAACCCATTTCTTCAAGAGTTGCCATGATCTCATCTTTGGCTCGAAGCTTTTCCATGTCATCCACATCCAAGGTTCGGTTGGAGATGAATTTTTTGTTGATGATGTGGGTATAGCGAAGCTTTTCTTCCTTAGAGAAGGCATTGAAAATGTCCTCGAAGGAATTGAAGGTGGAAGAGGAGGTAGCCATGCGTTTCCCTTTAGAAGCACGTGTCTTAGAGGTGCCTATTTTGGGTGCCATTAGAAAGAGGAGATGAGGAATGAAGATAAAGAGAATTGAGAGAAATTTGAAAGATAAGGGTTAGAAAGAGAGTTTGAGTGCAAAGTGAATGAAAATGGAAGAGAATGGGGGTATTTATAGAGGTGGAAGGATCAAAGTGGTTTCAAAAAAGCTACCATTATGGAAGTTCCGAACGAGACAAAGGGGTTCCCAATCGGGAATCGTCCAATGGTAAAAAAAAATTGAAAGACTGCGTAGAGTTTTGAGCGGGATATACTGGTTCCTAGGCGTGATGAAATAAATGTTGCAACGGTTGGGAAGAAAATCAAATTTCCCGATCGGGAAAAAGGTCATCTTGAGCAGGAAAGGGAAGAATTGCAATAGTCAAGAACATATCCAAATATCACAAGCGGGAAGGATATTTCACGAGAGGAAAACGTGTCCTGAGCGGGAGTTACACGTACTAAGAAAGATAAGAGGCAAAAGAGGAAAATAAACTAAAGTACCCTAGTATGACATCTCATAAGTGATCAACATGAATATTTTTTTATCATTTGAGCCTTTTAGTTCATCTAATTGAACTTTAAGAAATAAAAATGTTCAAGATGTGCATATAACTACACATAGATTAAATAAAGAGCATGGCATCTATATTAATAAACCAAAGAGCATACAATTTACATAGTTATGTTCATATATATGAATATATATGAATGCATTATTTAGAACATTTTAAATCAATGTGCTCCCAATAAGTATACCAAGCTTTCATTTTATAAAACAAAAACTTTCATCATTGAGAGGCTTGGTGAAAATATCCATCAATTGGTTGTTAGTGTATAAATTCTAACATCACATCACCATTTTGGACATGATCTCTTAAAAAATGGTGTCTAATGTCAATATGCTTACTCCTAGAATGTTGAATGGGAATTTTAGAAAGATTTATTACATTAGCGTTATAACACCCTCCCATATATCATGAGTATGTTCTATAATATATAGGAAGTGCTATAGTCCAAATACTGGGCCTCAAGCCACTTTAACCCCTTACTCTTTTCTGGGCCTGAAAACCCCATCCAAACATTTCATGCATATCACACATAAATCATAAAAAGGCTCATGAAAGAACTTATGAATACAGGAAATCCACCTTTGTATAACATTGTTACACTAGATGAATATTTTTGAAGTTTCTATAATCAGAAGTTTGAAGTTTCATTTATTGATATATTGAAAATATAAACACTTAACTGTAGAATATGTCTTGTGATGTTGTAGACATGGCTCAACAACTTAGCTTGGGTCCAATGGCTATTTCCATATTGAAGAAACCCAGGAAACAAGATTATCAAACAAATACAAGTTTGAGCATAAGAATGAAAAATACAATTAGTTAAAGTTTCCTATAGCACACAGGCTATTCATGAAAACAGAAGAAAAGTAGAAACTCACCAATGCTCCTTATACCATTCAGACATAAGGGGTATATCTTCAACTTGTCGCATATGACTTGATCTCATGTTAAGCTACACTGACTAGTCATGGCAACACAAAAAATAAAGCTTAATAGTCCATAAGTTATCACTGCTAATAAATTTTCAATGGATCCAGGCTCTTGCATAGCTCTTGATAAAAGTTAATGGTTTAATTAATTGAATGCATTATAAATTAATTTGAACAGAGTTGTTGCTGACCAAATATTTACTACATTCAATTTTTATATATCAATAATTTTTAATTAAATGCATCTTAGAATTTAATTTACACTACTCTTATATAGTTTAATATATAAGATGGCAAGTATAAATAAAATTTGCATGCATATAGGATCAAGGGCACTCTTACCTGAGCTTAAGCCACCTTTTCCTCAAAGTATAAAATCTATATCAATATGTTACATCACCGTAAAGCCCCCCCTTAATGGCATGTCATCTAAGAGGTTGCTTAGTTTTTCACAGTCTACATACATAAACAAGATGCTAAAGAGGTTTATCATGGAACAATCCAAGAAAAGATTTATTCCCATAACTAATGGGATAACCCTTTCGAAATCCATGTGTCCAAAGACACAAGATGGGAGGAACTTCCCTTTTCATTATGGAATAAAAAAGACGAACTTTTTTGAAGGGTGAGCTTTTGTACAATTCTAAGCTTATTTCTATGTGATAAAGAGGTCACATGTTGTAACACCTTATACCTATGGATATTACTTATACTTATATCATGTTATTGTGTATTGCATAGAATAATACATAGTCATGTTTATAATGAGGGATAATTTTTTTTTGAATCATATATCAATATCACTTTGCAATATTTGACAGCTCAACTAAACATCACATCCTGATTATAATATAATATAATATATCATATATGTTAACAATTCAGATACTATGTTCAATTATTTCAGTTAGAAAGGTCAAGACCAAATACACATTTACATGTCATTACATATTTACTAATTTATACATACGTAGATACGTAACCCAAAATACAAATGTCATGTTCCTATACATATGTGCAATGCAAGGAGAGAGATTAGTGAGGCTCGGCCGGTGACCTGTGATCCATGTCTTCTATATAGTATGCACCTCCAAAATGAGCTAACTACTTTTCTTTGGCTGTAAAATAATGCAATTTAATGAGTTGCAACTCAATAAAAATAATTATCAAAATCTTTTTAAAGTACCAAGCCAATCACAATTACAAGTAATAACTGTCATTCGTACACATTTTACATGTCATTCTATTTATCAATATCACATGAATATAAATAATATTAATTCATATAAACATTTCATTTGCTTATGCTTATGTCATTTTTTTTTGTTATGATCAGGCTAAACAGACACTGTCCCGAGTTTCCATGTGAACATTTGCATTTGCTAGCTAGCTTGATCATTTGTAATATTTGCACATTTGTTAGGTCATAGGTCTTTTTCTTTTGCTTTTGAATATTTGTTTGGACCATAGGCCTCTTCTTTTGCTTTTGAACATTTGTTTAGGCCATAGGCCTCTTCTTTTGCTTTTCAATGCTATTTAGCTAGTCATAACACTTTTTAAGTCCATATGCATATGCATTTGCAATAATCATTATACATTTCAGTCAACTTTCGCCTTGTATAAGGAAAACCCATACATGTAATACAAACATATACTTTACATTCAATACAGTCTTATTGGCCATATCATAGCAATCACGTAATTCAAATAAAGAAAATCAAGTCACATTACATGTAGCATGTAATAATCATGTTACACGTAGCACTTAATAATCACACGTACCAAAGAAATCATTTGATAATTAAACTCACATTTTCTTTTGCTATTAAGTCTCTAACTTATTGTCTTTCACTTCCTTGAGGGTCTCCAATATACTGTGGACCTAATTGAATGTATAGTTGGTCAATTGGTAGTTAAATAAACTTAGTGAAAGTTAAACAACTTGAAATATGCATAATATGGACCACTAACTAGGATTTAGTATTATAGTAGTGTAACCTTCAAGTGTTCAGTAGCTTATAACTTTTTCTATACTAGTCCAATTTGATAATTCATGTTTCTAATTAAAGCTAACCTGTAGGGATATAACATATCTAAATTCCATAACAATTTGATCATTTTGTAATTGTTGATGCAATCTATATGCATGTTCTGTTTTCTACCATGTTTCAGCCCCTAGGCAGTTTTGGGCTACCAATGTTGCTTCTTCATATCTCACAACATGTAAGTCATATTTTTATAAAACTTTGTATGAACATAAATATGTTAAAATGGAACATTTTTAATGTTAAAAACTTTCATCCATTCTGCCTCTAAAGTCCTCGTATGATAGGGTACTTTTGACTGGTTAGAAATAGGGGTTGGCATCCCGACCAGTCTTAATTATAAAGGCCATATCTCCTACAATACATAACCTATTTAGGTAATATTTATGCCAAAATTTAGCTAAGACATGTACCTATAACTTTCATGCTTTGACCATGTACAGAGTATGTCTATAAGGAGTTCAAAATTGGTAAACAACTGACTAGACTTGCACAGGATACTAAGTGTGCAGCTTAAATATAGAACAGACATGACTCTCTTGGCCATAACTCAACATACGCCCATAATCTGGTCCTAAAATTTAGTATACAATAGATAACACACATATCTATAACTTTCAAGCTTTGAGTTTCCTCAAATATCGACTCTATTATGTAGAAAAATAATCAAAACAGTAGATGATTTAGCTAGGTTCCTCAATTAAACTAGTTCCAATCCGATGCCAATATCTTTCCACAGACACTAAATCATGCAAAACTATTTATATATCCATAAACATAAGACATAAAGTAACAAGTGTTATGCTTGAAACCTTTCCAGAATCAGTCTCTATGGCTTTCAAAATCGAGTGTTAAAACACTGTTTGTGATAGATCCTAATCAGTCATAATGGACACTTAAACAATAAGAGATGATTACTTACCAAGAACAAACTTGCAAGGGTTGAATTGCTGCAAAACTTAGGTGAAACAATGAAGAAAAAAAAGGCTTTTATGGGGGAAGAAGAAGAAGAAATGGGCTGGAGAGAAAATGGCTCTTCAGAATGTGTGAAAAAACAAAATAGGCAGAAATGGATAAGCCAAAACTGCCTTCCTTTATCCTTTCTTCCTTTTCTTTTTTTCTTTTTAACTTTTATGCTTTATTTATTTAATTAAATAATTAATTTAATTATTTATTCATTTATTTAATATTTATTTATTATTACTTCCTCTACATATTTACATGTATCTAGTCGATGCCAAAAATGCTATTTAGTCAAATAGTCTATTTTAAACTAATCCAACTATGTCAAATTCTATTTATTTTGATTTAATCATTTTATGCTATTTAATTCCTAATACCTTATCACCCTTATTTAATTATGACTTGACATGTACGACACACTCCTATTGTGATAAATCGACCCGTGACAAGTCTACATCGTGAACACATTCACGCCAAAATTAATATGTATGCATGTGTTTCATATGAATGACATTTATAAAATATACATGTTCAAATGAAATGCATGTGATAATGCATGTATGGACGGTTGAAGATGTTACACAAGTTCTAGTTGTGGTAACAGTTAATTCACAAAAAAGTAAGGAATTTTGTCTAAAGTCAATATGCTTGCACCTAGAATGTTGAATGAGATTTTTTGAAAGATTTATTGCACTAGTTTGTCACATTTGATGGAAATGTGATCAATCACTTGGCCATAATCCTTGAGTTGTTGTCTCATCTAAAGAGCTTTCTTCAAGCCTATCATCTAAACAATTTTGTGGTGCTTTCCCATGGCAACATCAACTTTTCCACGTCCAGCACAAGGCACCCTCTCTCAAGGTATGTCAATTACTCCAATTTTTCTCTTAACCATTGCCACTTTATTTGTGTTGAATGATTAAAGTATATGTTTGTGTTACTTGTATATGTTTTCTTGTATAAGGTGAATGATGACTAAAATGTGTAATGGTTGATGTAAATGTAATAGTTGAAAAATGAATGGTTCAATCAATTATTCCAAATCTATTATTTTTGTTCAATCTTTATATGTTACACACTTGACTGTGATTCAAAAATTTCCGTATTTGTCTATGTATGGAGATTGACAGTAAACCTCAGGAAGCAATCCCATACTGCAGGAAAGAGGAACTCATAATTTTTCGTACGCCTTTGTATCAGTTGTACAAAATGGAAAATTGCCACCATTGCCTCGCAGTTCAGAGAATAATGGAAGTGTAAGCATTTTCTTTTCTTTCATCTCACTTATAAAATTATAAATTAAATAAATTAACATACTTCATTTGATTAAATTAGATCACATGATTAAATTGTATAATTGTGTTAATTACTGGAGTTTGTTATAATAATAATAATAAATAAATAAATAAATAAATAGAAAAATAAAGAGAAAGAGTGGTAAAAAAAAAACACAGCTAGCCAACTAAAAAAAAAAAAAAGGAAATGAACGGAAAAATATGGGAAAGTTGGTGGAACTTAAATTGGCCCTATAAATACAATAAGCTTCTATACATTTCTTCAATTTTCATCTCTATTCTACTTTTTCTCCCAACAACAACCCCTTTCCTTTATCCTTTCCCTCAATATTCACAGTAAAATCACCATAAATTAATTTGTTCTTGGTAAGTAATTATTTCTAGTATTGTTTAGAGCTGTTAGGGTTGTGTTATGGATATATATTATGCTTCGATTTTGATGCCTATAGATATTGATTCTGTAGAAGTGTCAAATATAAAACTTGTAGACTTAGGTCTTAGTTTTATGGCTATATAAAAAATTTTGTAAGATTTAATTTGTATGAAGAGATATATGTAATTGATTAAGACTGGTGCATATATAAATATCAACATGATACTCTACTGTATTAGCTTATTTTGATCATCGTAGGGGTCGAATTTATGGAAGTTCAAAACTTAAAAATTGCAGTCCTATATGTGTTCTAGTTGTCTACTAAAATTCGTTTAAAGTTATTTGATTTAGTTTTAGTTATAAAAAAATGAATCATGACTATCCCTTGATTGAGCTGCTTCCTTATGCCTATACAGCTCTAGCAAATTTGTACTCATTTTTGAGTTATTTATAGACCTAATTAAGTAAAGTACAAACACATAAAGTTTTATTTCTATTTCTTAGTTAAATCCCTGTGAAGCTTTTACCTTAAAAGATTGTATATTTTGTGAGTTATAATCATAATAAGAGACACTGGTCGGTTGTTACTCTGTGTTGGATCGGTAATATTTTTCCTATTAATTAAAGACTTAGAGTCCGAATAGGTAAAAGTTATAAATATGAAAAATGTTCAACATTGTCCTCTCTAAATACCTACAAAGTTTAACAATAATATAGACTATATAATAAAAGATATGAATTTTTAAATTTAGTATCTCAAAACTTCCTTAGAGCAGAAAATAGGGCAAATATTGAAATTTCACTAAAAATTGTGTAATATTTCAAAAATTATGAAATTATAATATGTTATATTCTAATTTGTTAAATTAATTAGGGACAAGAATCACTTAAATTGGACAAATTTAGAAAAAGTTATAGAGTCAACAATCAATCAAGGTCATGTTGCCACTGAGGAGAAATTTTAGTTATTTATTTACATCAAATTAAGAATAAATATTTTAACAATATATTAATTAATTATATTTTCAAATTAGGCTTGCAAAAGTGAACAAGTTCATAATTTTGGAAAAGTTCCATTAAGGTTTGTACATATACGCATTTTAGTTTGTTTAAATGCATGATTGTGTATGTGGCATAAATTCATATGTTAAAATGATGAAATTATATATTATGACATACTTGACATCAAAAGAAATGTTGTTAATTATGATTATAAAATGAATATTTATTATCTTTGATATTAAGGGAAATTAATTTAAAGTAAATTTCCTTTAATTGGTAAAATATGATGAAATATCATGTTAATATATGCTTTGAAATAAATTGTGAATATGTGATTATGTCAATGTAAAATGAGCATCGATTATGACAAATAACGATATAATGAAAAATAAATAAGTAATGATTTTAATTGCTCATTTCTCTACCTGAAAACTAGCTTAGGATAGATGGTGCACTATTAAGGAGGATTACGGTACCGATATTGATGTGATTTAAGGATAGGGTGGCTTGAGTTTCGGGAGCATCCTTGATCCTATTTAAATATAGTTGCGGTTACACTCAGTCAAGGTGGCTAAAGCTCTGCGAACACCCTTGTCTTGAGACTTTGATAAGTAGGGCGGCTGAAGCTCCGCGAGTGCCCTTACTTCATACCCCATATCCATACAGTCCAAGTGCGATCTTTGGGCTACTGACTATTGGCTAAAGATTAAAAATAAATAAAAGGGAAAATTAGAATTTGAATTAATTGATTGGATTTATTTATATAAATTATCATATTTGAATTACGTGTAAATAATATGGAAAATCTAGAAAATAAAATAAATATTTAGACTTCATGGTAAGTGTAAGGAATTTCATATGTTGGTTTAATTATTTTATTTATGCTACATATGTGTTAAATTTAAATGTTTTAAAGTGTTAAATTTAATTTGCATTGCGTGGTTGTATGAGAAAACTTAAATGCTCATATGTACCACTAAGTTAGAGATAGTTTAGCTTAGAATGGATTTCTTTCATGCAGGAATTGGAGTTGTATATAGTAGTTAGTGAAGTTGGCCAAGAAGAAATTCAAGCCCATATCAGAAGAGGCACAGAAGACCCAGCTAAAGGGTCGGTTACTTATTACTTTTCTTTTTTATTTTGATAATGCATATGAGTAGATGACAAGTTTTATATTTGTATTAAGAAACAAATCTAATGGTTGAAAATATTTAGTATGTGTATGTGATTATAATGAGTTAATATGTATA
>CATIWF010000961.1:0-12589 GCA_949630135.1 Balakata baccata | reverse complement strand
TTTTGTGGATAATAATAATAATAATAATAATAATAATAATAATAATAATAATAATAATAATAATAATAATAATAATAATAATAATAATAATAATAATTGTTGACCTTAGGGTAATTGATCTCATTTTTTATCTTGACAATCAAATTAAATGTTACTAATGTCTTCTATTAGCATTGTTTTAATAGCGTTTAAAGTTTCAACTCTATTAGATCTCATTTACCATGTGAACAATTAATTTTAAAGGCTGAAGATATGCAAGTTCCGCTTGGGACATCAAAATCACGTCTAGGATAATACCTTCACGCCTTGGACAAATGATCCTTGAGATCCAGTGAAGAATTCCACTTGGGACAGAGAATTGCCACGTTTGGGACAAGTACCATCTCGCCCAGGATGTATGGAGTTCTGATCGGGACAATTGAAAAGTCATGATCGTTGGAAAGCGCTTCAACCAGGAAGTGTCATGTCATCATCAGAAGTCAAAATGACCAAGTTGACCAGACTAGTATTCTGACAGGACACCCATCTCGACTGGGAGACGCTCGATTCTAAGTAGTCAAAGCTACATGTCAACTTTCTTAGAAGATCATCCCACCTGGGATAAGTACATCCCGACCAGAAAAATTGACTAGAGACTAGCTGTTAGAGCTATCATCCAATCTTTGGATGACATGTAGACTATTCTAATCGGGACAGCCTACTTCCTAACCAGGACACATGCTTTTTAGACAGAATTTAATGCACTTGTAACAAGATGTTAGGAAGAGTTATGACACTTATTTGTAACAGCTAATTGGTGGGTAATTAGTATAAATACCTATCCAAAAGGCCATTTACTTGATCCAACTACTTTCTAATTGTCAAAACTCTTGCAATTTGTTTTCTCAATCTTCTATTCATTAATTATTTTGTAAAAGTTCAAGTGTTAGCCTTAAACACTTAGGTTATCTTGTAACTGGGTTGTGTATAAGCCAAATTATAAGGAATTGGTTGTTATGTGAACCATTAAAACACAGGGGAATCTTGAATTAGTGAAAACTCTATTTGTAATATAAGGCATTAGATTAGCGAATACCTAATTGCGATTAGGGAGAGGAGTAGGTTAGTTAACACTCGAACCTCTATAAAATTCGTGTCTCCATCTATTCTTGTCTTTTTCTTCCTTGAGTGTGTAAAAAATTTTGATTTCCCACCAATTCAGCCCCCTTTTCTTGGTGATTTCTTGGACATCAATTGGTATTAAAGAAAGGTCTAGAATTCAAGCTTAATTAGCTCTAGCAAAGATCAATAAATGGCCAGTGAAGGATTGTAAAGCCTCAAACCATTCTTTGATGGTTCCAATTATGCTCTATGGAAATTTAGAATGGAAGGCTATTTGGATAGTGAAGGAATTGATGTATGGGATAGGGTTCGCAAGGAGTGGACAGCCCCAACAAAGAAGAATGTCGATGGCAAAGACGTGATCCTTCCAAGGGAAATAGAAAATGGCAAAAATAAGAAATCAATGACCATTCTTGCAAGAGTGTGGGAGAATTCAAAATTGTCTAATTGAAGAATCCAATGAGGACTTGAGCATTATTCGCATTGATGTGCTCATTGGTAAGCTTATAACTCCTGAGATGGCTCTTACTAAGGATAAGGAAATTGAGATTGAAAGGGAAAAGTCTCTTGCACTCAAGGCAGGCACCACTTCCTCGAAGACTCAAGAATTGGACCTCAAGTGAAGAAAAGGATAAGGAGATAGCCATGCTATCTAGAAAGATGAAGAGAATGATAGTCAACAAGTATGAGACTCTCAAGTGTTAACCAAAGGGCGATTGCTCTCTATTTTGATCTTGACAATCAAATTAATTATTACTAACATTCTTGTTGAGTGTTGTTTTGATAGTGTTCAAAGTTTCAGCACATTTGGTTAAGGTTTCCTCATTGAACAAACCAAGAATTTCATGGAGACGTGTAACTCCCAACCGGGACAAGGAACTCCCGACCGGGACACAAGTCCAGACCGAGAAGTGGCATGTCCCGACCGGAAAAGCATTGCCTCAAAGTGTCTCAAAGTTCTAGTAACCAAAGCAGACCGGGAAAGGCTATGTCCCGATCGGGACCTTCGGCTTCCAGACTGGGACAACAATGTCCCGACTGAGACTGTAGAGCAGACCAAGTGTCTAGACAGGGAAACTCTGCAGGATGATAACCCAAAAGTTCCAGTAGCAAAAGCAGACCGGGACATGGGATGTCCTGACCAGGACACTCTTGTTCTCGACCAGGAAAGGTTGGGTCCGAGCGGGACATTCAAAAAGACATGACTGTTGAAGAGGAGACACCACCATAATGTGCCACATCATAAGAAAGTCAAAACATACTTAGTCAAAACAGACTTAGGTCCCGACAGGGAAGAGTAGTCCCGACCGGGACATATTCAAAGCCTAGAAGACCCAATTCCTGGCAGTGGCATCATCGGGCAAGTCCCGACCGGGACACTTGAACAAAAACTAGCAGTTGGAGATTTCAGCCAACCAGAAGCTGCCACATATGAAAATTGGGCATTTCCCAACCGGGACAGCATGTTTCCCGACCGGGACACCTCTCTCTGCAGACTGCATTTAATGCACTTATAAGATAACATTAGAGAGAGTTATGTCACCATTTGTAACGGCTACTTGGTAGGTAATCAGTATAAATACCTTACCAAAAGGCTATTTAAGTAGAACCAACAACTTAACAAGTGCCAAAGCTATTGCAATTTATTTTCTCAAATCCTTTCATTAATTGCATTTGTATAAAGGTTCAAGTGTTAATCTGAAAACACTTGGGGTTGTCTTGTAATTAGGAAGTATGAGCCAAATTACAAGGAATTGGTTGTTGTGTGAGCCACAAAACACAAGAGAAATTTGGGTTGAGTGTTAGCCTTGCTAAAACACCTAGTTGGGAGTGAGCTAGTTGAAACTCAAAAGATTGTAATCTAAGTGATTAGATTAGCTAATACCCAATCTAAGTTGGGGAGAGGAGTAGGGTTAGTTAACACCCGAACCTCTATAAAATTCGTGTCTCAATCCTCCCTTCTCTCTTTTTTATTATCTTGTTGTGCAAAGTTTTAATTTCCCACCAATTCATCCCCCCCCCCCCTTCTTGGTGATTGTTTGGGCAACAGAGTAAAAGACAGAAATGTCACTACAACTGAAAAATAACAGCTATAATTTAAAGGTCTTTTTGTCTTTTCAACTGTACAAAAATTTCTCTATAAATATCTTAATCCATTTCAATTTCATTTCATGAAATTTTCTTTCAATCTCAAATTCTCTCAATTCTATATACTTCTTCAAATTCTCTCAACTACATAAAATTATATTTTCTCTTAAATTCTCTCTAATTAGATTTTAAATTTCTTTGACCATTAAATTGTCTCAATTTACATTCTAATTTTCTGAAACTCTATAATTCTCAAATTTTTCTCTCTTTACTCTAAAAAATGGCAAGCAATAGTGGAAGAAGTCATTTCAATTCCAACAAATCTTTTTGTGGATGATAATTTTCTATATGTGGAAGATGAGAAAGAGGAGATGGCAAACGAATAGACTTCCAAACACACCACTCAATAAAGCCAAAGAATGATGAATAATATTCCAATAAATGTGGGTCAACAGTTGAATAAAAAACTCTGTTTCTCAGATATTTTTCAAATTCATTTCAAGAAAATACAATAAAATGATGACCAATTACAAGTTATCTGCAACTATTATGACCAAACTTATAAATTAAAACAAGGAGGTAGGTATGACACTTTCAAAATGTATTTGAAAAATAAACATGCGGCTCAACTTGGTATTGCAAAAAAAAAAACCCAAATCTTCTAGTTTGAAGGTTTGTCTTCTAACTCTCTATTATTCCAATATAATGATGAAACATATAAATAAAAAATGACAAAAATGATAAGTGTTAAAAATTTTTAGTTTAGTTTTGGTGAAAAAGTTGGCTTTAATAATTTTTGTCAAACTGCTTTAAATCTAGCTGCTAAACGTTTTCTAAAGAACATTCTTAAATGTACTTTATTTAAATAGTATACTAAAAATATAAAAAAACTGTGCAAAATTTTTTCTTTTTTGAATGCATGTATTGCAATTTGTAGTAATATTTAGAGTGATCATTGACATATATATTCATATATGAGTATAACATGTCATTGGATCAGTGATGATTGAATTATACCAAAAAAAAAATTACTTGCATTTAAAGTATTTGATGATAGATATACATCAAATGATATTTTTAAAAGGAATAATTGCCAAAAATAAATTGAACTTTTAAAATCATATCAAAATTAAATTGTACTTTCTATTTTTTTCATTTAAATACACAAACTTTTAAAATTTTATATTTTATGAATTCTGGCAAAACTCTACTGACACAATATAAAATTTCGACAATATTAAAAAGATTGTGCTAACTGACTAGTAAGTTGAGTCACCTTATAAACTTTAAAACGACATTATTTTTGTTTTTTCTAAAATTTTAAAACTTAAATCATTCTAGCGAAACTCTACTTACAGTAAAATTTTGTTTTTCCCTTGTTTGCTGACTAGACAACTCCTAAGCATGAAATCTATATGTATTATTTTTCAAATTTAAAGAGAGATTTATGTTTTAAAGTTTTAAAAAAAACAAAAACGATGGCATTTTAAATTTTATAAGATGACTAAGCTTTCTAGTAAGAATAACCGTTTTAATCTAGTCAGAATTTTATGTCATGTTAGCAGAGTTTTATTAAGAATTCACAAATTGATAAAATTTTAAAAGTTTTATATTTAAATGAAAAAAATAGAAAGTACAATTTAATTTTGATACAATTTTAAAAGTTCAATTTATTTTTTTGCAATTATCCCTTTTTAAAATGATAAAAAATATTTTAGAAGAATACGGTTTATTTAATAAATTTTTTTCAACTGGTTTTGATAATACGGCAGCTAACATTGTTTCTATTAGAGAGCTTCAATTTATATGTCAACTAGGAGTGAGCAAAACCGAACTATATTGAATTCTGTCGATTTGGTTTTATTTATTCGGTTCGGTTATTTCTAAAAAACTTCGGTTTATCCGGTTTGGTTAAAAATATTAAGAAATCGATAAAACCGAACCGATAAAACTTTTTTATACATATATATATATATTTTATAAATTTTATAGTAATTAATTCTAATTTTTATATAAAATAAAATAAAAGAAATTATAATTTATAATAATTAGTTTTGTTATATGATAGGTGATAAAATCATGAACTATAACAATTTATTCTAATTTGCATTAACTAATGTTAATTTTATGGTAATTAATAAAATTATAATAATTGATTTTAATTCATGTTAATTTATAAAATTTTAATTTTAGTTTATGATAATTTATAAAGTTATAATATTTGATTTTATTTTGTATTAATTGATAAAATTATTATAATTGATTTTAATTTTTTATAATTTGATAAAATATGGTAATAATTATAATTTATATTAATTAATAAATTAATTTACCGAACCGAAATATTTTGGTTCGGTTCAGTTTTCTTATATATATATATTGGTTCAGTTTGATTTAATGAAATTTGGTTTGGTTTACAACGAACTAAACTGATGCATACGCCTAATGACAATGTTATATTGGCGGAAATTTTTTTCATATTAGATGTGCATGTCATGTTTTAAATTTGTGTGTGCAACATAGTTTAAAAATATTAGATGATACAATTGAACCAATAAAAGAAACAATTTTTTATTTGCATGGACATCCCCAAATTATGAAATCATGGATTTGATTTACTTGTGAAAATGGCAAAATACCGAAAAGATTTATACAAGATGTCCCAACTTATTGGAATTTCACATTTGAATTAATCAATGAGTTATACGCATATAAAAATATATTATGCTCATTTATTTCCACTAATATGACACAAATTAATTTATATCCACAACATTGGGACGCTTGTAAAAATCTTTTAGATATTTTAAAAGTTTTTAACGATACAACATATATTTTAAATGGTGTTTACTGTCCTATATTTCATTTATTTTTGGCTCAATGTATTAATATTGCTTATGTGTTTAAAGAATATATAAATGATGTTTTCCATGATGTTATATTTTCCATGTGACATAAGTAGTTATCTTATTTTAAAATGATTCGTTTGATTAAACTTGTATGTTGTGTTCTTGATCGTAGGTATATAATTACAATGTTAGATAAATATTTGCAAATTTATTATGAATGTCTTGATATTGAAGATGTTAGTATTAGTTGAATAGTAAATTAAGTTAGAAGTAATATTTGTGACTTATTTAATGAATTTAATAATTTATATAATATTTTTGCTTCCACTAGTTCTATTCATTAAGAGGTTGAACTAGAAAATGTGAGAAGGGATGATCTTTTAATGTGAAAAAATCATAAAAAATCTAATCATCCACTAGTTCACCCAAATTTGATATTTATCTAATAATATATTTTGAGTTTGATGATAGTAAAGCAAATAAATTTTTTTTTTGTTTTTGAATGGTGGAGTCGTCACCAAAATACTTTTCTTGTCATTGCCCAAATATTTTGGACGAGACGTGATCTGGTTTAGCTCCCGAATCAATTGAAGCCCAAACATACATCGCTGATTGGACTAAAGTAGCTATAAGACAATAAGAATTTGAAAAGAGACATACGGTGAAAAATTAACTTCCATAATCGAAGAAACTGTTGGCATATCTGGCGCCGACGGTTCAGATTAAATAAGATAAAGAAGTATTTAACAAATTTAAAAGGTAAAAGAACTACGTGAGTTTTAATTACGTAGACAACTTAATTAATGTTAAAAAAAAAATTCAATTCAAGCCAATTTATTACTTTTAATATTCTTTTCAAATTTTTTTCTCAAATTTACCGTAAATATTTTTTAAAATTACAAATAAATAGTCCACTTATAACTTATAAATTTTTAACATTATTACTTTTATAATTTTTTTTTTCAAATTTAGCTTAAGTAATTTTTAAAATTAAAACTAAATATTCCACTTAAATTTTTTTAAATTTATTACTTTTAAATATTTTTTAAATTTAACTTAAATATTTATTACTTCTCATTCTCCTAAGTCCTAACTTAAATTTTTTTCTCAATTTGTACTATTAACTCCAATTAATTACAATTTATAACGAACTATTTTTACCTTAATTGTATTTCTTTAACTCATAAATTATTCTCAATTATTAAATTTAAATTTAATTTTACATTAAAAAAATTTTAAAAAATAATTTGAATAGGCTGAACTAGGACAGAAATCGGCTCGGAACCATCCCCTAACCAGTTCCGGTTCGGTTCAAATTTTTTTGAACTGTGGAACTGTTGGTTCCGAACTATTAGCCAGGTCTACCTAATTCCATAAATTCATTTTGTGATGTCTAGGAAGTTCGACTTAATCATATTTATTGGGAGGCTAATTATTGGTGTTGATTATTTGTTCAAGATGGGTTTTGCCATGGCTCTAGGGTGTGTACGACGAATTTTATGATGCTCCTAATATGATTAGAGATTTTCTTATGTAGGAAAGGATGGACAATGCATTCTCTAGATTATCTGATGTTTTTTATACTAGTACAAAATATATTTTATGCAAAGGTCTGATGTATTTGTTTTGTAAATAACAAACATATTAGAAAGCTACTGTGACATTTTTGTATATAAAATCTCAACATATAGTCTTAGATGCATATGTGCATTAGAAAACAGATACATTTGAGCACTCTGATGTGTTTGGTCTTGAAAACAGAAGCATTTGAGTATCCTCATATGCTCAGATATGTCTATTTTCAAGAACAAACACATTAGAGTCTCCCATAATCTCTTATGCAGGTAAATGACGCCATTTACATTAGAGCAGATATGTTTGTTGGAGTGGAAACAAATGCCTTAGATGCTGTCTGATGGGTTTGTGTCTACTCTAACAGAAGCATCAACTAGGCAAAATAAACCGATGTCATTTTATTTACTTTGATATGTCTATTTTCTCTCTAAACAGACACATTAGACCCTTTTAAAGAAATCCTAAAATAGCTTATTCTCATCAATCACAACCGCGCGCCCCATTATTCACCCTATTCTCATTCTTTTTTTTCGTAACATAACTATTCAACTTTTCTTCTCATCACCCAACCCCTTTCGTTTCTTACACTTACCACCGCCACTCCTTCATGACCATCCATCATGCCACTCTGTCATGTTGTAGTTGAGGTAAGTATTTTTTTCTTTTTCATCAAATCAGTCGCCCCATCCTCCATCCCTCTCATTCACTCTTTTTTGTGTCTCCATTTTATCGAATCAGCTACCCCATTCTCCATCGAATCAATTACCCATTACTTCAAATTAGTCACCCTAATCGTCCCTGCCAGTTTAGTATTCTCTTTTGTTTTTTTTAAACCGAAATGAGAATTGCATTAACATTTTTGCAAAACTTGATTTTAACTTTCATGTATTTGTTGTTGACAGTAGTCTTGATTTTATTTTTAATTTTTCTCTTGTTTTGTGATAAATATTTAGCATTTTTTATTAATAATTTAGATTACAAAGAAAACGAACAAATAACTACAAGCATTTGAGAAGAGGATTGTGTAGATGGTACAAATAGAAACTACGATGTAAGATTTCTTTTGGGACTATTACTTTTGGGCTTTTGCCTTGCATGATTACATTGCTATTGTCATTTTTCCCTTGCTTTTGTGTGTGTTTCTTTTGGTTTTTGCATTTGTTGTATTATTTACTTGAACATACCTATTGTATGTATTTGTTTATTCTTTGTTAGAACAACTGCCACTGTTTCTTGAAATAAACTTTTGAATTTTTATTTTTACTGCCTCTAATTTATAGAATTTGAGGCTCAAGGAAAGTTGAACTAAATCCAATTGTAATATTTATATGTTTTTTTGATTGTTAAGCTATTGTCTTTGTCCTACTTCTAATATTGAAGTCTGGTATCTGCAATTTATGATGTGTAGCATATTGAATATTAATAATTCCTATTTAGATAATTTGTGGCCCTTGAATTTAGAAAGTAGAGTAAACTCAATTTGTGGCCCTTGATTTTTTGTTCTATTGACTATATCCTATATAATCCCTCAATTTTTTTACTATTTCTTTGTAACTAATTATTTTTTTTATGCAAGTCCTATATAAAATGTTTTTTTTTTGCTATTAATTGTCTTTTATGGTAAGTTTCTATTTCATATTTTATTTGAAATTTATGTTAAACATATTTGAAGTGTAATAGATGTTGGATTTATAATGTTTTCTATTTTGTGTTTAATTTGTTTTGTAAACTTTTCAAAGTGAAGAATATACTCGGGCACAAGTAGATGACAATTCGGGAAATATGATGCGATTTTTTTGCAAGTGAGTGTAAATAAGATTTTAAATGCGATTTTTTTGCAAGTGAATTTTTAGATTATAATTTGTAAAATTGCATTTTAATATGCAATCTGAATTATTTTCTTGTGTTTTGTGAATTGTATATAATGACTAGTTGAAAAATGATGGATTATTGAGTATGCTTATGAGTTGAAATTGTTGGAAAGCCTATAATACCTTATTTGTTGAAGTTCTAGTTGTACAATGCTTGTAGTTGTATAATTGTAGTTTTAATTTGGATGTTGGAAATTAGCCTTTTATGGCTTATGAGTTGAAGTTTAGAAATACTATAAATTTGAGGCTATTGCAGGTTGTTTTGAATTATAAGTGTACAAAAATTTGTAATTATTAATTAAAAAATAATAACCAAATATGTCTGTTCTGAAGAAAAACAGAAACATCTGAATTACTCAGATGCGTCTGTTATGCTAAAAAAAGACGCATCTAAGCTACTTAGATGTGTTTATTTTGAGTGGCTCAGATGCATCTATTTTTAACAGACGCGTCTATTTTTAACAGAGACATCTATTTTTAATAGACGCATCTGAGTGCACCCTCAGATGCGTCTCCCTCTTAAATGTCTATTTATAAACAGATGCATTTGATACAAAAAAACAAAAACAAAAGATCATTTTATGTAATAGTACTAGGCTTATTACCTCCTTTATTTATTTATTTTTTAAAGAAAAAAGAGGTATTGCATGAGCCCATGAACGTTGATTGGTTTTGTGAACATTTCGCCTTCCATATTGATATTTTGATAGCTCATCGTAACAATTTTTTTTATTAGTTTGAGCGAAGTTTCCCTCTCTAGGATCTTCCACTAACAATTTCATCCACTTAAGCAAGGATGGTTCGTATATAGTGAAGCCCTTTATCATGCCTTCTTTTGCAATATTTATAGTGGAGAAAACAATATTCCAGGGTCCTGGCTCAATCTTTTTCCAGCGAAGATCTAGTTGTTTGAGAGGTATGCTTTTCATGATAAATTGGCAACTAAAGACTTTCTCTTTTATCACTACTTTATTTGCTTACATATGCATTCCTTGTGAAAAATTCAGAGAAATGGTTGATCATGTTCTTCTCCAATGCCAAAACTCATGGAAGGTTTGGTGTTTTTTCTTACGCTGATGGGGTGTCCACTGTCATTCCAAGCTCACACTCTAGCTTCTATTTAATGTGGAAACCTTGTGCTCGTGGTAAGCTTCAAATGGATTTTTGGTGTATTTTATTCTTGTAGATAGCTTGGGCACTTTGGCCTTGCAGGAATGAGGCCTCTTTTAACAATGAGAGGATAGAGTCTCAAGTTATGGTTGATTTGATCTTTCATTGCTTATGGCTTTGTGTTGGAAAAAATTGTGATTATGAGCCATTTTGAGAGAATAATTCGGGTAGGTCCTACAACTCGGTTTTGGAGAAAGACCCGGATATATGTTCCTTGACATGAGGACTATGAATTAATATATTCATATGCTCAAAATGGAGAATGTGTGAATAGAAATTGAAGCTCAAAGTAAGCTCTTTGGTAAGGAGATTAAAAGTGAAAAGTGAATGTGTGGGAGTTTGTCCCACATCACTAAAAATTGAAGTTGGACTTGTGTTTATATATTAAAATGCATTCTTATATGGGAAAGAAAAGTAAAATGGAAGGCTCTCTCTCGCATGCTTAGGCGCAGGGGGGTGCAAATCAATGGTCCGGGATAGGTCAATGCATAGGTGCGCGACCTGCGTACACGATGTCGGCCGCCCAAAATCTCATGGTCCTGAACAAGCCCAATTTTTACGAATATATTTTTTATTTCTAGAAAGTTTGGCAACACTCCCGTATTGATCCACAAGGTAAGCAGTCTGCCATGCCTGTGATTGTGTGGATCCTACGCTCGTGTGGATCCATACGCCCGTGTCGTTGTGCTTGTAGTGTGTGCAAGGCAAATCCACACTCCCGTGTGGATCCATATGCCCGTATGGATTATGTTCTAGAATGGACTTTTAAGCTTCTTGTCTTTTGGAATTTCAATTTCTGATGTTTCAAAGATTAATTTTACCACTATTTGAGAGTTACAAAGGCATTATTGGCAGCCTTTAAAGGAAATTAATCACAATTAATCCCATGTCTCCTACATTTAGTATAAATAGGTGGTTTTGGCTTGAGTTTAGGAGAGTTTTTGGAGAGTTTACTTTGATTCTTGTTGGAGAGTTTCTTTCTTTTTTTTTTTCTTCTCCTTCTCAAGTGATAGAGAGTGTGACAAGTTCATAGTTCGCAGAAAGTAGGTGTTGTGTGTTCAACAACTACTTGAAATCTGTTGTATCTTGGGAGATAAACGTCGGTTATCCTAAACACTAGTGTAGGAGGCAAATTTGTCTTAAGGAAGCTGTGTGGAACACAGGCCTCAGATCATTTTCCATTTCTATTGTTTTTGAATTTTGGATTAACAATTCTCCTTTTATTGTTATTATTCTCCTAACAATCTTAAGACAAATTCCCGTTTGTTAATTCTTTATTCAGATTTATTAATTCTTGGAATTAATATAATTTGTTTGTTGTTTCAGAGAAATGGAAAACACGGTAGCTGCTACCAATGTTCAAGATGGATCCCAGCCATTAGTTTCTGTTGCTCAGATTGTCCCTCCGGTTGTGCTTGTAATGGTACCTGTGAACTATGGAGAGAAACCAGAAAAATTCAATGGATTGAATTTCAAGAGGTGGCAGTAGAAAATGTTGTTTTACCTAACTACCTTGAATCTTGCACGATTTTTGGTTGAGGATGCTCCTACTCTTAAAGAGGATGAGTAAGATGTCTAAACAAGGATGGCCTTTGATAGTTGGCATCATTCCGACTTCTTGTGTAGGAATTATGTCATGAATGGGCTGCATGATTCATTATACAATGTGTATAGTGGAATCAAGACTACAAAACAGTTGTGGGAATCATTGGACCGGAAATATAAATTTGAGGATGCGGGAGCCAAGAAATTTATATTGGGACGTTTCTTAGACTATAAAATGGTGGATTCCATGATTGTGGTAAGTCAAGTTCAAGAGCTTCAAGTTATTCTTCATGATATTCATGCTGAAGGAATGAACTTGAGTGAAACCTTCCAAGTGGCTGCTATGATTGAAAAATTACCCCCTGGCTGGAAGGATTTCAAAAATTACCT